>JALIZH010015420.1:0-19069 GCA_030522465.1 Rhipicephalus appendiculatus | reverse complement strand
AAATGTAATAAAATGAACATAGGTATGGGGTACAGCATTATTAGTATTATTATTAATAATATTATTATTGTTATTATTATTAGTAGTAGTAGTAGAAATAGTAAGTAGTAATAGTAGTAGTAGCAGTAGTAGTAGTACACAGAAACTGGTGATTGACTGATTGCTTGATTATATGGCGATACATGAGGACATAGGAAATGACGAGATAGAAGTAACAAGAACTGAAGTGAAAAGAAAGTAAGCGATTTACTGATAAACAGAAAGAAAGGAACCTAGATAGCCTTGTGAGTTGGCATACGGGTGGCTGGAGTTTATCTGTCAAGTCCAACAACTGCTAGCCAGTGATATTGTTAGCTATTAGAGTCTGATGGAGTGCAAGCTTTGCAGAATGCAATGCTGTCATCTCGTGGCAGTTATCTACGGTTAGAAAGGCGTGAAATTGTCGTCCAAGTTGTGATCAAGCACAGTGAAAAATCTATTGCAACATTTGGGATAAAAGATTGCTGGCGCGTGGTCTCAATGGCTTTACAGGTAGACTATTCTGGATACAATCATTCACCGGGCCTACTCGCAAAAAATTTTCCAGCACCACTATGGAGTGCAAAGCCCAAGTGGATTTTACTCTGCAATGGCAACAACATTTGGCGACATACTCGTATTAAAAGCCCAACGCGTCTGGTTGACCTTCCTGCCTTTCGTTCCTTTTCCTCTTCCTTCCTTCCTTCCTTCCAACATCTCCTGCACTCTTGTCTACGCGTGCGCTCGCATACAATTATGTCTTCCAATTAAGTGTGTCTTTTTTAACACGGAAGTGTTTTATACCGGGGTCCAGTAAGATTTGAGTGACGTATTTTCGTCACGGAAATGACGTCGAAAAATACGCGTCATCAGAAGACAAAGAAAAAAATGTTCCGTCAACGGCAGTCGAACCTACGACCTTTTTTTCATTATTTCCACAAGTAAAACTGCTTTCTCTGCACACCATGCAATGGAAAAAAATCTTTTGCTCTGTGCGCCATCCGCAGTTGTGCATGAAGTGCGTATGAACGGCGGTATTTATATTTCACAACGAAAGAAACCTACAGGGTACATAGATGCAAGTTTTAATATTGATTCACTGAACTTACATTTTGAATACATGACTCTTCCCTTTTCTATAACAAACGAAACTTTTTTCACACAAGCTCGTTTCTAAGAGCAGCAGACATCCAATTTTTGTAAAGAAGCATAGCGAGTAGTAACCTCTACGCCAACCGATGTTATATTCTTTCGTGTTTACAAACATCTCATAAAGTTTATCCAAAATTCCATGCATTTTCGGTAAATGCATCCTAAAAAATATTTCTAATCACGTGTAGTTCGATAAGACTTCCCAAGCTAAATTATCTGTTAAATACTCTGTAAACAGTAACTTATCGACAGAATGCTTTTCGGTTTCGTGGTTTCATTCGACACGGACGGAGATTGTAAATATTTCTGTTAGAAAGACGTTCGATTAGAACCAAATTCCACTGAAAGTGACGTATTTCAGACTACCCTGTGAGACGTTGTGAATTGGGTTTTCAGTTTTTTTTTAAATCAGAAGCGTCTAATGATTTTCAAATTTGCTAGCTGCACCATACTTCGCAACACGCTATATCATTCGCTACAGCAGGTCTCTCCTCTCTTCAATTTACTTTTACCTTCTACGATGTTCTACTTCATTTTTTTTTGTTTCTATAGCGATCACGGTGGCATGTGTACAGGAAACGATACTGTAATGAAAGCAGTTTCAAAGCTTTTCTCCGTGTGTATCGAGGTTGAAACCACAGGAACCTCGGACCCATCAGTTTTTGTAATGAGGTGACCTCGCAAGTTTGTCCGCGTCGTTTGCAGCGATCGAAATAGGTTGCGGATATACATGACGCTCATTTCGTGGCCACTGGGCAGCAGGCAAACGAATCGGCACGGTAGGGGAGCGTGGCGAGACAGCTCGTCGAAAGTGATGTTGCCGAAAGACGTCATCAACGATTGCAACGCCTCAACCGGAAATGTACTTGCTTCACGAACAATAACCGTTACGAGAAAATAAATGGTGTTCCCTTGGGACAAAAGATCGGGAAATGCCAGTTGTATGACACACTTTCAATCTCAGCGCTGCACGGAAGAAAAAATAACAAAAATGAGTACGCCTGCGACGCATTGAAATGAGAAACGTGAGACATAGCCAACGTACTTGCTGTTTCAGTTATTTGTCCCGCCATTCTGTTTCCCCTGAGTTCATTTACGCAGGAAGAGAAACAGTTTCGTTGACAACGGCTAATCAATCATGCCGGAAACCATCAGGTGTCTTGTTGAGTGGGGAGTACCAGGTTTTCTTGATAGAAAACCACGCTGCGAAGGGAGAGCTTCAAGGAACAATAATAAAAGCACTTTCAGACATTCCGAAACTTTGAAACATGTAGGTTTTACGTTAGTTTATCATATACGGCAGGCACGTTTTTAATGGCGAGAGGAGAAGAGGGAGAAATTTGTACAAAACGGTAAAGAGGATGACAGAACAAGAATATCGCAGGAAATCTGGCCCGATATTTGGGTATTTTCTGTTTGAGCATTGTTCTCAGGGCAGCCTTCTGGGAACTTGGGGCTGCACATAACCCTCTTGCAAGCGATGGACAGTAAAAAACAACAGTACTTATTCACGCACATCCAAAGTTATTGCATCACTGCAATAATTTTCGCAAAAGCCTTAAACAATGAAAATTGGTGTGAAAATTGGGGTGCCAGTATACTGAGCAGTGGTCTGCGGGTGCTAAGGTCGTTAACATGCCACACCTGGCGGCCGCTTATACGCCTCCATAAAATGTGCTTCAGCTGCACATTCTTATACTGTATTGAGAAAAGTAACACTAGCGCAATATCGGCCCACTGGTCAGCGAAGTATTGCACTGAAGCTTGACCTTCACCGTGGGTGGATGCGGTACGTATCTCACTGTTACCAGCCTACTCATTTCTGACGATGGGTGGTGAGGCGAAATTTTCAGATTGACTCAATAAATAATGCTCCGCTTGAAAGTTATTAACTTGAACTTAAAACAATTGGGAAGATTTCTTAGAAGGAAGCGAAAACTACACCTTGCCGACACTGACAAAGCTGTCAAGGGGAAACCGTGCTTCGACAACTATCATTTTTTAAGGCGAAAGCCTTTAATATCTCATGCTCACGTCCGTCCACCCGTCCGTCTGTCCGTCCGTCCGGTGTCCGTCCGTCTGTCCGTCCGTCCGGTGTCCGTCCATCCGTCCGTCCATTCATCTGTCCGTACGTCCGTCCGTGCATCCGTCCGTCCATCCATCTGTCCGTCCGTCCGTCCGTCCGTCCGTCCGTCCATCCGGTGTCCGTCCGTCAGTCCGTTCGTCCGTCCGTCCGGTGTCCGTCCGTCCATCCATCTGTCCATCCGTCCGTTTGTCCGTCCGTCCGTCCGTCCGTCCGTCCGTCCGTCCGTCTGTCTGTCTGTCTGTCCGTCTGTCCGTCTGTCCGTCCGTCCGTCCGTCCGTCTGTCCGCCTGTCTGTCTGTCTGTCTGTCTGTCTGTCTGTCTGTCTGTCTGTCCGTCCATCCGTCCGTCGTACGTTCGTCCGTCCGTCCGTCTGTCCGTCCGTCCCTCTGTCCGTCCGACCATCCGTCCGTCCGTCTGTCCGTCTGTCTCGCGTCTCGCTGCGATTCGCGGTAAAAAATTAAAAATAAAACACGCACACATTCGGTTTGTGTGTTATCCCACTGAGAGTGTAAAAGATAAGACATGGCATAGTCAGTGGAATGGCCACAGGCTTTTGCGGAACACACTTTGGAATGTACAAAGTGTCCTTCAATTTTTTTATTATATATGAAAACAGAAGACAAGATAAAGTAGAGCCAGCGATCCCATCAACATGATAGTAGTATTGAAGAAACAAAGAAACAAGAAAAATAGCACGAATAAAAAAATAATAAAAAAGAAAAATAACCAGAACCTCTATGTACGTATACAATATGTGGTGTATAAAAAATGAGAAGAGTCTAATAGTTCAGTACATAAAGGGTGGCGTCACCGCGGGTAAAGTCCGTACAGATAGTTTTCTATGCACTTAGATATATCGTGCCTGTGAGATATGGTCATTAATAACAGCATAGTATGAAAGGGAGCAATAATGACTACTATAAACACTACATTGAACTTGTGCTCGTTGAAAATCACGAAGAGCACTGACTGCGCGTCTTTGATTATCAGGATGTGGTCATGATCCAAGGATTTCGCTAAGTTTAAGTGGTATTCTGTCAAGGCTGTTTAACCAATAACTCTGATGATTGCGTTGTTCGTCGTATTCCGGGCAATCTATAATTATATGCTCAACTGACGCACCGGGATTATGACAGTGGTCGCAGTGTGGGGACTTTTTTTTTATGTGGCACAAAAAGTAAGGTGCGTGCAACATTTATTCGTAGACGATGCAGGAGTGCTTCAAATGTGCGACCGATCTTTTGATTCGCTGTAAATCGTAGAAACGGATCTACTTGATACAAGAGTGAGGACTTTGTATGGTCGTCAAAGCATGCATTCTTCGTCAGTTTGTGGCGTATACCGGAAAGAACATTCCTGCATTCTATGTACAGTAGGACACGGTCACTGGTGTCACGGTACTTGATTTTCGCGCGCTGCAGTAGCCAATTCGTCTGAAGTCTGGTTTCCTAACACTCCTACGTGGCTTGGTAGCCATTAAAAAGGGCTCTCGTGACGAGCCAAAGAAGAGATCACCATTGTTTTAGAATTTCATGTATTATGCTATTGTCTACATGAATGTGAGGTTCCTTAATCATTTGCAATGCTCCTTTGAAGTCAGAATACATTATCCAGTGTTGGCTTTGCTCCCTTTCAGCGATAAATTTTGAGACTTGCACCTAATGTTTTATATGTCGGTATGTGAAAATCCACAGCCGAGCTTTCGTTATTTCTGGTTCTGTCCGTGAATACAAATGTATAACTTTACTGATAACTGTACATTTGCTGACACCTGACAGACTTTGCTTCAAGGTAGAGTGTATGGCAGATTTTTTTCTTTATTCCTGTTATGTCCAATGTCACTGAAGGCGACACGAGCTGCGAAGATGGGACATTAATATCTGGACGAAAGCAGTACTGTTCTTGGTGGAAGTGTCACTTCATAAGCTCGCAAGGTGCCACCAATTCGCTGATTTCTTTGGGTCAGTTTTTCATGAAGCGGATGGGTGTGATTTCTTTGCCATAAGTGGTGGAAACGGCGGCAGAGTCCTTGGATGCGAAGAAGTTGAATGCGCAGGCAGTGAAGTGACAATAAGTCAATAAGTTGTAAATGCTCGACTGTATACGTATCATCGATGCCGCTGGATCTGAAGTAAGCTGAACATCTTTTTTTATGCTGGAAATGTACTGGAGCAGAGCAAATTTTCACGTACCCTTTGATGAGACGTATACATTTGTAACCATCCAACTGGAAGAGCCGCGCACAAGCATCCCTTGATGTGCAACGTGTGTCATTAGCGAATCTTTCTCAGGTAGCATTTTACGGACAACAGATCTTTCAGCAGATCTTTTCTTTTGTTATAACTAGGGTTTGACCAAATACCACTGATGTTAAATATCAGAAAAACAAAGCATTGTCTCTTTTGGCGAATCCTATTTTCTACGGCCGCTACGCGCAATCGGACCGTGAACACAGCTCGAATCAGTATTTCAATGCCGACAACGGAAATTAAGTTTCTTCGGATCAGGACACCGACCCACAATATTGTTCGAACGCTTTGAGCGAAACACACAGATGAAATAAGTGCGCAAGCACGTTTTTTTTTCCGTTCGTTTGAATCAGTATACTCGAAGAGGGTACTGTTTCTTTATTTCCCCGCAGCCAGTCTGTTTCTACCGCCAATGTATTCACAAGTCCACTAGTGCATATTTTTTTATCATTCACTATTCTGAAGAACTTAGCTACCATTCTTTTTTTTTCTCGTGTACTAGGCATCCAGTTTGAAAAAAAGACAGAAAATGCATTTGGTTGGGACAAAGCTTGGCATTAATTGCTTTCCTGGAGTTTAAGGAAACCGGATATATTCTTGCTCTGTATTGTTTCCAACCGCAAGTAACCGCGTTAACATACGTAATACACCGTGGTAGAAGAGTAAAATAGCAACCAGGCGTCACAGAATGCGAATTTTGTAACCAGGTGTCCCACAATATATATTGCGAAACGAGTAGGTCGTTGAGTGCTTCCAACCAATTACAAAGGGCTCAGCCATCATTCTTCATCGTCATCAGCCACCGAATCAATTAATGGAGTAGTGAGTACCTTGCAAGCGTGTTTGTATTAGTAGCCCTAAGAGAGTTTGCAACGGGTTCTAGAAATGGCGCTCTTCCAGCTTTCGCTGTGACTGTGCTTCGCTTTCCGCGCTGGCCTGGCGGTTTTTTTCTTCAAGGTTCAGCCATCCCCATAGTTCGTCTGGGTGGCAAAGAATTGGGCGAAGAGGATAAATGTGCTCGTTCACAAGAAATGCCAATGAATAAACTTAGAAGGGAGGTTAAACAAAGCTCTAGATCAAACGAGGAAACAGCAAAAGAAAACTCGAAATAATCCAATTCTGACGTAACTTAAAGGCTGGTATGACCTAGCGTCTAATATGACTGTTGGGTGTCGACCATCAAACCTCCAGTGGGGCAGAGCTTCCAGTCGCCCACTGTTGAACTCTTGCGTGGTTTTCTATGCATATACCTGACGTGATGTTTTTAAGAGTATATGCACGGTGCCCTTTTATTGAGATAGCAAATATATGCACACTCTCGGCTGCTTTTCGCCGTCATGCTCTGCATATATGTATATATATATGTATATACATATATATATATATATATATATATATATATATATATCACGAAGAAAGATAATTCAGAAAAATGTTTTCCGACGCGCGGAATCGAACGGGCGACCTCTCGCTCCGCAGCACGCGACGCTAACCGCTACTCCACAGGAGGGCACATACTACAGCATACTAACGGCGAGCAATTTATATACACCATTCGCCGCTGGCGGTACACAGATCTAGGGGGGAATATCAGCGTGTTCTCTGCCTTATCCAGCAAACCAGCGAGATGGCGCAAAGTGAGCGCTCGGCGCCCCACTCGTTCCCGACACGTTGGCTCCCCAACACCCCGACTTGTACTTTGGCCTGCAGGGCGTAGTCTCTTTTGCCCGGGTGTGCGCGCGCGCACGCTTATCTTTGGGGTGGGGGGATGGGGGGCAGTTTTACCTAGCGTGCTTTCGCCGGGAAGGTTGCGTTTAGGTTACGGAGCGCACAAAGGTCACTTCGCTCGCTGCAGAGACCCCGTTTCCGAAAGAAGCGTGCTGTTCAAACACAGTGAAGTAACAACTGGGACACTTGTTAGTTCGCGCTCGTTCTGTGTATACCTCTGCGTATGTTTCGTGCGTCCTCTGCGCTTGAACAGTGCGCTCGCAGTTTCGATCTGCTTGCCGTTCATCGCTTGAAATGCCAATTTGTTGCTATCGCCTTGATTGCTTCGCCCTTGCGGCAAAACTCTGACTTTTTCTATAAGTAAGCAGGACATCAAGCACCAGCAGGCTCGCACTTTCTCTTCTAACTCGCCACAGTGGTCTAAGCGGTTATATTGCTCGACTGCTGACCCGAAGATCACAGGATCGAATCCCGGCGGTGTCAGCGCACGACTGTACGATGACAGTGCACGACTACAGGGAAGCTCCGAGGCGGAACAGAGGCGCGCTGTCGGTCTTGCTAAATGTCAGGGACAGTCCTTAAATAGTCAAAAATCATGACTATACTAAAGAGCATGAGCTTGCTAACACAACAGTCAAAGAAGAAAAAGCTTTGAAGGAAGGAATGGCAGTATATGTTCGTGAAATGACTGTGTCTTCAATGTGCCACTCTTTAGCGTAGGCACAGTTGTTATCTGTTGTTTAGGGATGCGAGCTGCTGGTTTTAGTTTTATTCCATTGAGCGAGGTGCCCACCCAGGCTCATTCTTGGTTAAATTCCTTGTGTCGAATTCTGTCCTTCCTTTGGACATTTTATTCCTAAAATGATTGTCTCAGCAACAGTAAAATAAATTAATACAGTCAAAGCATTATTCAACTCTTCATTCTTGAAAAGAGTCACATTTTGCAAAAAGTACAATAGTAAACGCGGTGATCATCAGTTGTCGATCGCTGGCGTCGATTATCAGTCGCAAGTGGGGCGTTAGGGTAGGAACGTTCTAGAACACGGCGGTCACCGCTGTGTGCAGTAAGAGCTGCAACGTGCTATAAGGCATGGCCTCAGTGACGCTCTCATGACAATAGAAGTCGAGAGTTTCTTTTTATTTTATTAAGCTTGTAATGTCTGAACTTCTTGCTTTCCGCCGTCTGCTTTCTTTGCGAAGCGATAGTAAACTAGTCCGCCGAACAACCTTGATGGTGGGCGCAGCCTGCTTCGTCACGGCGCACCACTACGCATTGTAGCTATCACGGGGAGTTCTTTTTAGGGGCGAAGCTCCTTAGGGTGTGGGTCTGTCCCTTCCTTTGTAGTATGTAGTAGTAGTAGCAGGTAGCCACGTATAGTGGGATGTACCCACTCCACGTGATAAACATGACGGTGACGCCTGATGACCATGAAGAATAAGCGCGTTCCAGTATAGTGGAATGTACCCACTACACGTGATAACGATGACGATGACACTGATGAGGAAAACAAAATCAGGGGAACCCCCCTCCTTGTGGTCCGTAGAGCTCTTGAACAAAGTCATCATCTACCCCATCGAGTGGGCAGAATTTACGGGGATTGACGGTTTACCAGATTACCTCCGGAGCTTCGCCCACTCCTCATCATTCACTTCGAGGATATGGCGTGATTTTTAGAACAGCAGCGTCGACAACGACGGCGATACTCCCCACCCCACTCTCGGCTAGGTGTAAAAGAAGCGCATGAGTGGCGCTGCCTGCAGACAAATACATATCCGCGCATGCGTCTGAAACATGCCATCCACCAAAACGCATACGCCGGTACTTGCCCGTGCTGTGGACCATAGAGTTTCCTAAAATTAACTAGAGGGGGACTCTGGCGCTGCGATCGTTCAGCCACCATGGGAATGATGGTTAGTACACGGATTTGCCTAGTCTTCGTGCTTCCCGGCTTCAAACGCAGTTGTGGCTTTGTTTATTCGTGCGTTTTCGTTCAGTTTCGGATAAAAGAATGGACCGTTGTGAACTTCGCGAGCATATTTGAATCGTGAGCCTAAAAAGGTGAAGGTGGTGAAGCGTAACTGCTAAACCTTTTTTGAACTTTGTATTGCGGCAAAGCGAATTCGGGCCATACGCAGCCAAAAGAACGAAGACTAGGCAAGACTAGGCAAATTCGTGTACTACCCATGATTACCATGCTGGCTGAAGCGCCGTGTGTTGCAGCCCCCATCGACACTAGCGCCAGAGTTCCCTCTAGTGTATTTATAGGAAACTCTATGCTGTGGACAGCCAACTCTTGCTGAAATTACGTGGGAATTTGAATTAAGGCCACTCAAAATTAACACGCCTCAGATACCGGTGCAAAAATCCAGGGTGGAGTAGTGGGAGACCTTGCTCGCAATCGAGGAAAAAGAGGCCGAAGTGGCGCTCCCCGAACAGGCGCGACGGGCTGCTCAGGCCAGTGAAGCCCTGGACTCGGCAGCCCGCCCCACCCACCTGCTTCTCAAACCCCTTTCTTTTTTTTTAAATGCAAATGCATTTCATACTCGGGCTATGTCAGGCATCCGGCGTTGTCCAGCGTTGTCCAGCGTTGTCCCCGGAGGAGGAGGAGGAGGATAGGTTGAGGAGGTAAGCGCCGGCAGGTGTTAGATGTGAAGCATCTTATGGCGAAGCTTAATCCGGTGGTGGTGGTGTGCGGCGTGACCACCCTTACTGCGCATGCGCAAACCCTTTAAAAAAAATAAAAATAAAAAACCTCCTCTCTCCCTCTCTCTCCTCTAGGCATCCCTCTCCGCGGCAACCACACCCCCTCACTGCGCATGCGCCTCCCCCTCCTTTCTCCCCTGCTACGCTCCCCCCCCTCTCCTCTAGGCATCCCTGCCCGCGGCGTTCACACTCCCATTGCGCATGCGCGTCCCACCTCTCTCTCCTCTCCTACGCTCCTCCTCTCTTCTCTAGGCATCTCTGCCCGCAGCGTCCACACTCCCACTGCGCATGCGCGCCCCCCTCTCTCTCCTCTCCTACGCTCCCCCCTCTCTCGCCTCACGACGCCGATGCAGGCAGCGTCTGCTAGCGAGTTTCTTGGTTGAAAAAACCGACTGCTCGCGCTGCACAACCGTTCACTGGCCACCCCGTATATATGGCAATGGATCTTGACCTCCAAGGTGGTGCCGGTGGGAGATTTCTCCTGTGCGTTGTTGAACAATAAAAATTCGCAGCGTGCGCGTTAACTAAAATCGGAGTGCGGGTCCTTGTGTCCAGTCGGAATCTTCTGTCTCTCATTGCCCATTAGGAGCGATTGGCATGTTCCAGTAGGAAACACTGCTCCATCACTGCCTGCTTTGCGCCTCCCCCAGTTTTCTCTCCTGCGCAACGCTGCGATGAGCGCCAGCGTCAACGCCGCTGCCAGTGTAAGCGTTAGCGTCCGCTGCTTCACATCTACACATGGTTCCCTTTAGTGGGAGATGGTGTAACTTTTGTTTGCGGTCCTATTATGCGCATTTTTTCGACGTCATTTCCGTGACGGAAATTCGTCACTGAAGTCCCTGGTCGACCCCGGAATAGAACACTGGTGATCACTGGTGAACATTGGTGATGAACTGCAGAAACTCTTCTGCAATTCATCACCAACTAGCCCGCCTATCAACTCTCCTGAATATTAAGGAAACTGCAGTTCAAGAATATTGCAAATCGGGAAGCGAAGAATGTCATGCCGTGCACTGAAACTACGTGCTTCAAGTGTAAGTCAGGCTATATCACGGGAAGTGTAGGTTGCATAATGTTGAAGCCTGTGGCATAATGTCGTCAACGGGACAGGTGATAGCGCTAGGGTAGCAGATTAGTGACTAGAAGTGCGTAGCAGGAAGGAGGCATGAGACCTGCAGATGGCACGGTTTTCGAGAGCTAGATTACCAATGAACTGGAGGCACGGGACCATTATCAGCGGGACCCGAGCTGAATTCTATTCTACTTTGACTGGGCAAACAGTGCAGCGGGTAATGTCCGCTGCTGCTCTGTCGCACACATTCACGGAATCAATGTGTGCCGGGGCAAGGAGCCAGTTCATGAATGTTTGGCATAATCAAACACTGGGGCCACGATTTCTAGAAAATCCCCCCACCAACCCACGCGTCGGCAAACTAATTCGCACTGATGAGGAGACCACGCACGCATGCTCACTGAAACTTCCGAGGACAAACCATGTTCGCCGAACCTTGAAACATTTCTTTAATCAAATGTTCGGAATCCCACTGCCAGTTCCAGTCGAGGTTTTCAGGCCTTATTTGCTCGAATAGAGACAAGCGCACAAGTAAATTAATTTTGGCTATTGTATGTGCGCCTTCAGTTGGTGAGTTTGCATTTCTAGGGCAAGGCTCTGCAAATACAAACGTGCATTTATTGCATGTGCTGTGCAAATGCATGGGCTAATAATTGTGGCAACTGCAGCGCAAGGTTTTGAAGCATAGCATTGTTTACAATGATCGGTGGTTAAACAGAACTAATAACGGCGAAAAGCCTGTGCGTTTAATGCAGTCGAATTCTGGGGAGTTTGAAACCATTTTGTATTATTGCCTGGTTCAATACTACTGATATTTATCTGCCTCTGCGTGGCACATATGACGTTTTCGTTGATACCAAGATGTAAAACTGATGTCACCCAGAAAAAAAAACGATCTCTATCTAGAAGCTTTTCTCTCATCTCCTAAGTATGGCGGGCAATGTATTACACAGTGTAATTCGGACAAATAACTAGCATTTGTAAGCGCGCACCATAGATCTCATGAAGATTTAGTTTATACAGGAACTTGCTTCTTGTTTGCGAATTATTGGAATACCCGAGACGTGAGCATGAAAGGCCGATTTGTAGGCACAATATGGTGACGTAAGGCTGAACGAAACATTCTCGTATCTAATACCGCAGCAACAAAGTGCTTTCTACTTCGCTGTTGACATATGCCAACAATTTATATATGCTTTTTATGTTTAAAAAATTATTCATATTTACGTTTTATTTTGCATTTTTAAATGTTTTCTTTTCTACATGAAAACTCATTGAAACTAACAATATACCCAAAGAAAATGCGGTCAGTTAAAGCGTCACAAAGTGTCGCTACTGACACCCTCATATTCCACAAACGCCATTGTGTATGCCAGAATAAAAAACACGCTAAAACTCTAATATGTTCTGCCGCGGTGATATAGCCGTTACGGTGCTCGGCTGCTGACCTGAAGGTCGCGGGTTCAATCCCGGCCGAGGCCATCGCATTTCGATCGAGGCGAAATGATAGAGGCCCGTGCATTGTGTGATGTCAGTGCACTTTGAAGGAGCAGTAACATAAAATGTGCTGCGCGAGATCTGGCCTTCACTCGATACCTTGGTATGCAAAAGTTTTTTGAACGAAGTATGGAATGTCTCCGTTACGTAGAAGTTAGTTAACTAGACGCACAGACCGTCGACAGCCTGTATGTGTGGGTGGGTGTGCGGAAGAGGGCGTGCTCGGCGTAGTGGAAGAATCGGCAGACGCGAGTGAAATTGTGAGCAGTGGGGACGAATTTCACCTATAAGGTGATCGACCATAAATCGTTGCTTATTGCTTATTGCCACTGGCCCGCTTATTTTAAATGCGAAGCATTTCTTAGCGAACTTCGGCGACTTTGAGCGTATCTATCTATCTATCTAGCCCCTACGACTTTGTGCTCTCCTGGCCGTATCGTTAATGGGATTTATACCAAAATTGGTATGGAATAACATGACTGTATGACAAAGAGGGAGTGACTGGTCATGTCATGAAAATCATGACTAACTTGTCATGAAAACTATGATTTACACGCCATGGCCATAGTGCTCCTGAGGCCGTTTTCTTAACTTTATATATCCAAAAATTCGTACGATGAGACATTTCTGCATGACCAACATCAATGACAGGTGGTAATATGAAAATCATGACCTACATGTCATGTACAACATGATTTACATGCCACGCTCATGGCGCGCTGACGGCCGGTTCGCTAGCTTGATATACACCCAATTTGGTTTTGCGTGACGTGACTGTATGAGGAACATAAATGCCAAATGGTAATATGGAAATCATGACATGTGATGTGCAACATGACTTGCATGCCACGCTCATGCCACTCTCGTGGCCGTTTCCCTATCTTGATATTCATCAAGTTTGGTATTGAGGGACGTGAATGTATGACGAGCATAAATGGCAGGTGGTAAAATGAAAATCGTGACCTGCATGTCATATAGAACATGATTTACATGCCACGCCCATGGCACTCCCGTGGCCGTTTCGCTAGCTTGATATACACCAAATTTGGTATTCATGGACGTGATTGTATGAAGAGGATAAATGACAAGTGGTAACATGCAAATCATGATATGTCATGTGCAACATCATTTGTATGCCACGCTCATGACACTCTTGTGGCCGTTTCGCCAGCATGATATACACCAAATCTTAAGGTGAAAGTCGTTAATGTCTCATGCTCTCGTCCGCCCGTCCGTCCGATCGTCCGTCCGTCCGTCCGTCCTTCCAGCCGTGCCCTGGCACAGTGCCAGGTGGGCGCCGGGGCGCACAAACGGACGCCGGTCGCGTTGGACCCTACACTCTAAAACTTTTCACGCGTAGCAAGCGTGAGTGGGGGGGATTTTTTGCACGCTTGGTCTAAGCGTGATGTGCTGTCACGCTGAAAAATCACGCTTCCTAAGCGCGATTCGCTGGTTGAATAACGCTTGCCAAGCGTGAGTGGAGCCGATTTTTTGCACGCTTGTTCTAAGCGTGGTGCACTTTCACGCTAAGCAAACCACGCTTGCTAGCCGTGACTGGCGACCTTTCTCACGCTTAGAAAAGGTGTAAGAGAGGAGTTTTACTTACTTAATGCGGCATTCTCCTGCTCCTTCAGATGTCTTTCCGGCCGTTAGAAATCATCTAAAATGAAAGCTGGAAGAAGATATTTATTGTGCTGTATGGGCTTGGCGCCGGCTTGGACGGTATATATACTGCTGCTTGGCATTAATTAGCTAATTGCGAAAATCAACTCTCACTTTCATCTTGCACATGTCCAAACTATAGAATGCGACACTGCGACAGCCTGAAATGAGCTTGCTAGCCGGAATATAATTAGGGAATACGGTTTATAGTACAGGCAGTAAGCAAGAAATAAGAGACAATCTTTCATTAATTCACTGGCTACCCTTTCCATGTTGTACCCGACGGCACATGTTGGGTGTCTGCACACAGCTCAAGATCGGCAGTGCGCTCTGTATTTACGGTGCAGCTAGCAAGCTCATGTTGTGCTGTCGCAGTGGAATGTTCTATAGTCAACACATGTGAGGGATGATAATTGAAACTTGATTTTTGTAATTAGCTGTTTTATCCTGGGCAACCAGTACATTTACCCTCCAAGCAGCCGCCAACCATTAACAGATAAAGCACTCCAAAGATTATCTTCTTTCAGCTTCATTTTTAAACACTTTCTGACGGTCAGAAACACATCTTATAGAACAAGAGAATCCCGCATCAAGTAAATAAAAATCCTCTCTTACACCTTAACTAAGCATTAGGAAGGCCTCCAGTCACTGATCGAAAAGCCTTACATTGCGATTGGGGCGTTAGACCTTCGTTGTGGACCGTTCAAAAATGAGTAGAGTTGGCAGAATGAAAGCGTTATGGATTGTTCCTGAAACTTCGCAAGTCACAAATCCAAACGCCATGGAAGCCAGTGCAGGACAAACTTTCATAAAGCATCTTGCACAAGTGCATCTGGCGAATCCTACAATTAAGCCGCTGATCTGCATTCTTTCGGCGCGATTGTTTATATACACGGTCATTAAGAAAATTAAGGGAGGGATTTAGTGCGGAGTGCTCCGAGGCTTGAGAGTTTAAATCAAAGATAAAGAGTTAAATAGAACGAAACATTTACAAGAATCTTAAACTTGAGTGAAACTTTTTATTTTCACTTACTTACAAGAACGCTTCTCTCTATAGAAGAGCAATCCAAGAAAATAACACACACAGGAACTATAAAATAGGCACAAGATGAACTTTTGATGTCGCTTTGAGCGGCACGCGAACTGTGCTCTGTACTTAACTGAAACGAAGTGTAGTTTAGTAAACAAATCCTTCACCATTTTTTCCGCCCATGTAATTTCTTCGGTACCGCACAGTTCACGACTGCTTGAAGGAAGCCAAGCAACTGCCAAAAGCAGCCGGATACGCAAGGTCCTTTACGTAGTAAACACGCAAACAAATCACCAATGCTTTTTTCCAGCGACGTGTCTGGTTCCAGCTTCAGGATTTCGCTGGGCTCTTTGCCGCATGCCAGCTCGTTGCCGTCACCCCACACAGTGCACGGCCAACAATGTGTTCGGATGAAACCTGGCAAAGATAAAAAAAAAGAAATTAAATTGGTACCTGATGGAATGGACACCTGTAAAATTTCACTTCGTACAGAACTACAAATTCATGAAAATGATTTTGTCGGCAAAGCTCACATTGCGATTGCGGCATTCAATCTCCTCATACCCGGCTCAAAACTGAGCAGTGTTAGATGAATAAAGATGTTTTGAATTGTCTCTGAAACTTGGCTCTTACAAAATATTTCACTCACCTCTGAAATTAGGGCCATTTTCGCGAGCCTTGACCGCAAGTACACGTCGACCTCTCTGTACGATGGGTCCGCTAAGGATGCCAGTGTTGCCACTGCAGGCAGAATTTTCCTTAGGCGTCTGACATTCTCCTCGACCGTGCTTGAAAATCTCAATTTACTTTCGAAGGCAAGCTGAAAGAGAAGACGTGGAATTAAACTTCACGAACACAGAATACAGCGCACAATCAGCAAAACTTCGTGGCTTTTTGTTGGTTTAGTTATACGGGCATTGGGGGCCAGCAAGAACAGTAAAAACGAGTTTTGAAGTCGTACAGTCAAGTATAAGGTGTACACCGGCGATCTACTTCAGCATAAATTTTAAAAAAATTGTATTAAATAAAAGATAATGACATTCCAGAAAAACAAAAACGTGGTTCCTATCGCAAGGACGGTCGCCCAGAGAATCTCAATTAAAAAATTTGTGGTATTTAGATGCACATATCGACAGAACAGGCACTCAGCGCGGTAAAAATAAAAAGAACCGTGAAACGGGGATCACAGTGACGGCATTTCGCTGTACCAATAAAGCATTCGCTGCTAATTTCAGAAACCGCATTCAAAAGATGAGCTATTAACTACACAACTGAGTACCATACAAAGCACTTCCTTTTTTGTATTCGCGACAATTTTGTGCTTTTACAGTGAAAGTTGCACGTCCGAATTGACTATTTTAATACGTTTGCTGTGCTTGAGCCGCTAAGAAAAAGCAACCTTTCTGTAATTCCGTATATGTTTGCTCTAAGATCACGACATGACCGCAACAGAGCTCCTTCCTTGCTGCCACGACAGCTAACATTACCGCCGCAGAAGCACTGGCTCAACGTACTGCACCGTACGGTAAAGTATTGATGCTTCCTCACGGTAAAACACATAATAACTGCACAAAACTGAGACTTCACCCAGCAGCCTGAAGTTCCTGAAGGTGACGCAATTGTATCTTACCATATAATGTTATATTGCGACATAAAGATCTCGTCTGTACCCAGAACGATCTCTTGGCAATAGCGGCTTCCATATAATAGTTATAGACTCATGTGTTGCGCACGCAGATACAACAAGCGAACTTCAGTCGAGATGTGCAGCACAAACAGACAATTTTATTGTGGCCTTAACGCGGTTGTGTTTTATAGGATGTAGCACAATTTTAACGCTTCGTAATGTACGCATCGACTTTGTGAATTTACAGTATACAATATATTTTTCGCCATTTTCGAGGGGGCTTTGCGGAGCCCGAAGGAAGCAGGCGCTGTTCACCCACCGCGCGAGGCGCCAGCCGACCCCTTTACTGGCGTTGCGCCTCCTCGCCCGAAAACGGCCACCGCCGCGAACCGCAACGTAGCCGTGAAATTTGGCTGATTTGGCGCCGACTAGCCAAACTAGCCAAAGCTTTCGAGCGCCAGACGCGGAGACCGTTGGAAACCCGGCGGCGAAGGAGAAACGGCTCACAGCCACGGCAACGAGAGCAACTCTCCTTCCTTCCTTCTTGTCAACGTTCCCCGTCGATCACACGACGCGAGTGAAACAGAAGCTACAGTACTCTCGGACTGAAAAGCGACATCACTTTCTTCACTACAACGACTTCCATGAGCATATTACTCAAGGTAACCATGTCATGTCGCTAAGAATCCGGCATCTAAAGATAATGCTGGATCTGATGTAAGCATTCGAGTCAAAATACGCCGCTATGACAGGAAATCGAGATGTTAGAAACGGAAGCACGTGAATTACTTAGCCCTAAGTTGTCGCGTTTCAATCCGTGAGTATTGTACACAGAGACATTGACATTAATATGAAGTTCGGAGATCAATAGGAAGGTCTACAGAATACGCCAAGAACGTCACTGTTCGGAAAATAGATGCAAAATATATAATGAGCCAAGACATTTCAAATTAATTTGCTTACCCAGGTATTCCAAGCGGCCGTGAATGGCAGGCCAGTGCCCATAGTACGCAGTTGGCAGAGTGGCGCCGTGTCGCGCGAGGATTCCGGGCAGTCGCATTCGGTGTTCTTACATCTACCGCGCTGCACACCACGCAGGTCAATCAGTCAAGTTATTCATGAAGCTGTTCCTTCTTCACCACTTTTCTCTACCACACAAAGCGAGCCCACCGCACAGTATACACTCGAAGGCCAAGCAGACAGCTGGCAGAGACGACGCACAATGTACCTGCTGAGTCAATGGCTCCAACGGCTCTAACCCCCGTTTCCCGCCAAAAGTATATACTGAAGCGAGCGCCACCTTTCAAAGCGCTCGCGTTGAAAACAAAAATAAATGAAAGGAGGCACAAGTCACAGCAGCCAATCAGAAGCGCGTAACGGCGACGTTGCACGGCTGCCTTGGCGATTGTATCAGGATATATATATACGCGTGACGAGGAGAAATGCGATCCGCGGCGCGGACTTTTGCTCAACGTGAGTTTTCCGGTTCTCACGCATAAAATCCCCCATCACGCGTAAAATAAAGCAAATGCACGTTTCCTCGACCGGCGTCACGCTTGGGCGGAGGAAAACCACGCATATTTTGAGCAAATGGTGCTCAAAACGTATTTTACGACGCCGAGGAGCGCGTTTCACGCTTACTACGCGTGAAAAGTTTTAGAGTGTACAGCGCTCGCGCTTTGCTTGCGTAGCGTGGCTGTGCCCAGCGTCTCTAATCATGCAAGGAGGGAGACGCGCGCGCATCACTTTCCCATTCTGACCGACCCCGTCTCATTGAGCAGAGGCGTTCGAAGAACACACTTTGGAATTGACAAAGTGTCCGTCAATTTAAACGCTGGAACGCGGATGGCGTCTGCACAATGCGCAGAGCTCGAGAATGCGAACGCATGCGAAACGGAGGCATATTGCTCTCGCGTCTCGCGGCGATTCGAGGTAAAAAATTAAGCGAACATAAGTGGCAGGTGGTAACATGAATATCTTGGCATGCATGTCATCTACAATGCCGTTTACATGCCACGTTCATGGTGCGCTTGCGTCCAGTTCGCTAGCTTGATATACACCAAAATTTGTATTGCGCGACGTGACTGTATGACGAACACAAATGACAGGTCCTAACATGTAAATAATGACATATATATTATGTACAGCATGATTTGCTCCTTGCTGGCTGCTTCGCATTACATCGATTCCCACAGTGCGCGGGATCTGCCGTTTTTTGTGGACAGGATAGGAGCCCCTGTCCTGT
>JALIZH010015419.1:0-188807 GCA_030522465.1 Rhipicephalus appendiculatus | reverse complement strand
CTCTCATTGGGACAACACACACCTAACGCAGTGTTTTCTTTTTTTAATTTTTTTCTCCGCGAATCGCAGCGAGACGCGAGACTAATCTTCCTCCGTTCGCATGCGTTAGTATTTTCTCGCGCTTTGCGCATCGCGCAAACGCCATCCGCGTTCCAGCGCTTAAATTGACGGACCCTTTGTAAATTCGAAAGTGTATTCCATGGACGCATGTGTCCATTGAGACGGCGTCGGTGAGAATGATTGCAAAGGCTGGGCACAGCGACGCTACGCAAGCAAAGCGCGAGCGCTGTGAGTCCGACGCGACCGTCGTCCGTTTGCGCACCCCGGCGGCCACCTGACTCCGTGTCAGAGCTCGGATGAATGGACGGACGGACAGACGGATGGATGGATGGACGGACGGACAGATGGACGGACGGACAAACGGATGGACGGACGGTCGGACGGACAGACGGATGGACGGACAGACGGACGTGAGCATGAGACATTAAAGGCTTTCGCCTTGTTCCAGACCAACACATTCTCTTTCTGCCATCACGGCTCAGCACATGGAATCACGGTACCTACTATGGCGATCTCGCAAAGATCGTCAGAATTAAGAACGAGCAGTCCTGCGTCAACGCCATCGCCGTTCTGCATCGGGAGTTTGCCGCCGACGATGATAACTGTGAGTACGCCGTTTGCTCAACGTGCGAAGAATCGTTGGTGGCGGGCAAAGTCCCCGCAATGAGCGTGACGTACGGCTACCGCTCAGAAACCGGATCACCTGCCCGAGCTCATCCCGGTGGAGGAACGGCTGATCGCTCCACGTTTGCCCTTCATGAGCATCAGGCGGCTAACGCTACTACCATCAGGGGAACGTGCATAGACATCGCCTTCTCAAACTTTAAACTACAGCCTTTGCAGCAAGATCCCTTAACTTTATACTTTACGGAGCACAAGGCCGTTATATTCAAGGGGAAACGTTCTCCAGAGCTTAAAGTCATCTACGATGATGAATAAAGAGCAACTTTACAGAACTCCCATGGCTGCTTCACATACTACTCAGGGTTCCCTTGCGGGGAGATGTGCGCGATTTTTTGGGGGGGAGACGCCCGAGGTTTTACCTCGAGGTTTAGAAGCTTCGCTCTGAGGAGGTGTATGTCTGATGTGCGTCAGACCCTGACTAGTACATCTAGGCGACACGTCTATTGAACGCAGACACGCAATACTTGAATGCCAATGGGGCTGAAGTATACATCTCTGTGTAGCATTCCCTTCTGGTGACCGCAGCATCGACATTGCATCAAAGCAAAGCTCTGCACGAGCTGGCGTTCAAGACAGTATTAGAAAAAGTTGCTCAAGACGCCGAAAATTTGCGCACTGTACTTCAATAACGCGAAAAGTGGCAGAAATACTGGCAGGTGGTAGGAGGTGCGCAGAAAATATTAAGGCAAAATCCTTTAATGTCTCATGCTCACGTCCGTCCGGTGTCCGTCCGTCCGTCCGTCCGGTGTCCGTCCGTCTCTCCGTCCGTCCGTCCGTCCGGTGTCCGTCCGTCTCTCCGTCCGTCCGTCCGTTCGGTGTCCGTCCGTCCGTCCGTCTGTCCGTCCCTCTGTCTGTCCGTCCGTCCGTCCGTCTGTCTGTCTGTGTGTCTGCCCGTCCGTCCGTCCGTCTGTCTGTCTGTCTGTCTGTCTGTCCGTCCGTCCGTCCGTCTGTCTGTCCGTCCGTCTGTCTGTCTGTCCGTCCGTCCGTCCGTCCCTCCGTCTGTCTGAACGTCCGTCCGTCCGTCCGTCTGTCCGTCCCTCTGTCTGTCCGTCCGTCCATCCGTCTGTCTGTCTGTCTGTCTGTCTGTCTGACTCTCTGTCTGTCCGTCCGTCCCGTCCATCCGAGCTCTGGCACGGAGCCAGGTTGGCGGCCGGGATGCGCAAACGGAGGCCTGTCGCGTCGGACTCTACAGCGCTCGCTCTTTGCTTGCGTAGCTTCGCTGTGCCCAACGTTTGCAATCATTCTGACCGACGCCGTCTCAATGGACACAGGCATTCGCGGAATACACTTTCGAATTTACAAAGGGCCCGTCAATTTAAGCGCTGGAACGCAATAGCGTTTGCACTATGCACAAAGCGCGAGAAAATACTAACGCATGCGAACGGAGGAAGATTAGTCTGGCCTCTCGCTGCGAAAAAAGAAAACACGCACACATTCGCTTTGTGTGTTATCCCACTGAGAGTGTAAAAAAAAGGCATGGCAAAGTCAGTGGAACGGCCACACACTTTCGCCGAACACACTTTAGAATCTACAACGTGTCCTTCAATTTTTTTTAACCCTTTGGAACGCTTTGTTCACAATTGTGTACATCACTTGTTTTAGCTAGTTGTGACGATTAGAGGCTAAGAAAGAGCATGATTCACTGAGGTTTGGATGAATTGAACCTCCTGCCTAATAAATTTGTATTTCTTAACTTCATTTCGTGGTGCACTGTGGCAGATTATCACTTTTCTGAAGGCACTATTAAGGCCGACGAGTCGCTAGATGTGGCGCTTCCCAGGAGCCACGTCAAAAATGTAATTTTCTTTTTTTCAAAATCAACAAAACCAAACACGAATTCGCACTATAATTCTAGCCTGAGATTTGACTCTCAGGCTAAAAACACAACATGAATTGCTTCAGGATGAACAGAGATATAATCAGACTTTAATTTGGATTAATTACTATAAAAGGCGTAAATCAATGTGTTATGAAATTATTTTTGTTGCCACAGAATACAGAGTGCCTTTGAAATACTGTGTTAGTTTGACACATTTACAGACACTTTAACCCACAACCTACGTCTTATGGCAACATTATACATCCTGTAGCAAAATATATACGGAATTAGCCCTGATTTAACGAGCATAATAATACTAATAATAATAATAATAATAATAATAATAATAATAATAATAATAATAATAATAATAATATTAATTCAATTTTATTTATTTTTCTTTATATACACCGCAAAAAAATGAAGGAGGCCCGAACAAAAAGTGAAACACCGTTCACTTGACGGGGATTCGGGCACCCCTTACCAGGCATACAGCATGACAGTGAATGCGGTACAAAGAAAAACGTAGAATACGCGCATTTGTGCTAACAAACACTGCTAGTTTCTACATTTTGTGTTCTTTTTTGTTTTTGTGAAAAAGAAACATACTCTATACGCCCATCAAGAAACACAGAACCACATGCTATACTTCTGAAATTAAAAAAAACTGAATACGTTAATTACATTTTCAAACGAACGAAATAGAAATGAGAACATTATAGAAGCGCATATAAAGTGAGAAAGAGCAAACGTACAATTTTTTATTGGTGTAAGCTATTCAAGAGACACAAAAAATGTCTTAATGTTTTTTTACTGGTACATTTGATAACAATTTCATGTTCTATCAAGTAGTTTAGAAGTTTTGGAAGTCTTTAACAGAGAACCTGCTCACTCAATTAAACGTGTATGTTGATCCAGTTTTCTGTATTTCGGAATAAGTATGGGTGGTTTTTTTTTTCTTAAGCTGCGCGAATGTACGGATTGTGCCCATAAGAAAGCTTAACACATTGTTTGTATTTGAGGGCTAAATTATATGCGCAAAGGTTGTGAGCAGAAATTATGGAAAGACGTGTAAATAGTGGTTTGGTGTGTGCTTTTTAGTGTACTCCAGCTACGTGACGGATAGCTTTCTTTTGTAGTATATGTGATCTATTAGGTTTGTTTGTGTCATGGTGCCCCAAACAAGAAAATAGTAGCTCACTTGAGACGAAAACAGTGCATGATAGAGCTGTAGTTTAACTCTACTCGGAAGCAAAAATTGTGATTTTGCGAGTAGACCTATGGTTTCAGACATCCGGCCAACAAGATGGTTGACATGTGTATGCCCCGACAAATTTTTTATGAAAGTACACTCCAAGACATTTGACATTGTCAACAATATCTATGGCGGAATTCCTCAAAAGTAAATCGTCCTTTAGCGAACCGTTTATTTGGGGTGGCGAAAATATGATTGCTTTAGTTTTGTTCACATTTATTAGTATAGAATTCAGAACTAGGCAGTATCGCGATACAAGAGTATCGCGATAGTATTTCAGAGATACTTTTGAGTATGTGTATTTCTGTATCGAGATACATTTCAAAAATGTATTTGTATCTCAGTAGTGGAATACTTTTACGATGTATCGATTGTATCGCGATACTATGCGGGGCACGGGTATCTTGTTACATTTTTATTTTGTGGCAAATGAATGTAGGCGCGTTTTCAGTGCTTCCAAGGGGAGAATGAAGGTTTTGTTTTGTTTTGTTTTTTGCCAAGACAACCAAAGGCTGGTTGGCGACATAGGAAGGGCCGTGATGGTTTCCCCTCAGGCACAGAATGACCCATGTGGTAAAGTGCGCGACGCCGCTGACGGCAGATTCACGGAGGCAGTGTTGTCGGCCGCTGAAAGTCGCTGTCGCTCAAGGCCTGTGCAGCACGCCTATTTTTTTGGGTGGCAAGTCATTAGATCGTGGCAAGCCATTTCTTTGGGTGGCAAGCCATTAGAGGGGGTGGCAAGCCATTTTTTTAATTGCAATTGATGCCACCAATTATATAATTATTACCCGTAATCTATTTGTAAGTCCCCCCCCCCCCTCTGTTATATCCTAATGGCGCTGAGAGTACTGTAATAAAGAAAAAAAAGAAACTGCAAGCTTCAGAGCTCTGCACCTTTGTTTCCAACATTATGTTGCACTAAATAATGTCGTTGCGGAATAACAGCATCCCTGAAAAAAAAGTATTCCTGTATCTGTATTGCTGTATCTGTATTCCGGAATAATTTTCGCGACTTTTTTCAATAGTATCTCCGAAATATGCCGTTACGTCAATGGGAAATGTTTTTTAGTATCTGTATCTGAGGCTTCGAACCGATGTATTTCGATATCTGTATTCCGGAATACTTTTCCAAGTATATATGCCCAGCCCTGACTCAATTCAAATTGCACCACGTGCTGAAACATTTGAGAACTTTGTTTATCTCACTTGTTAGATTTTTTTTAATTCTGTAAATGACATAATACTGTCGTAGCATCTGCGTATAACACATATTTAGGCGTGTTAATAATACTTGTTATGTCATTTATGCAAAGATTGAACAGTAAGGGACCTACAATGCTCCCTTGTGGCACCCCTGTAATTACGGGCTTACATGAGGATAGGTAGCCATTTATGTCTACCCGTTGCATTCGGTCCCGGAGGTATGATGCTAGAAGATCTAACGGTAAACCACGAACACCATAGAGCTGTAATTTGTTTAATACTGTTTGATGATTTAATCTATCAAACGCCTTGGGCAAACTATATAAATGCTTCAATAATGCATGTTGCTGGGCGAGTCGGTCGTACACGATGAAACAAGGTGCTGCGCAAAGGAGACAGGAACAAGGAAGTGAACGAGGACGGGCGCCCGTCCTCGTTCACTTCCTTGTCCCTGTGTCCTTTCCGCAGCACCTTGTTTCATCATATAAATGCCTATCACTGATTGCTTTTCTTGGAACACTCTGAGGATAAAGTCTTTTTGAGTTAGGAGTGCAAGCTACGAGGAACGGCCACTTCGAAAACCGAAATGAGCATCGTTGAGTATATTGAACTTATCAATGAACTTTGTTAACTTTGTCAGTATAATTTTTTCTAGGTTTTTAGAGAAGACAGGTAATACAGTAATTGGCCGGTTTTAGAAGAGTTATTTTTGTCGCCTCCTTTGAATATCACAACAGCTTTTGATATCTGCATTTTTTTAGGGAAAATACCTGAGCTGAGCGCTAAGTTATCAATGTGGCAAAGATGCGCTAAAATAACGTCATTCACATGTTTTACTGGTCTCATCTGAATTCCATCTGTGTCACATGTTGTACTGTCTTTACAGAAATTAAATATACCGATAATTTCATGATCATCTGTAGGAATGAGGTATACACTGCTGTCGTTCTTATTTATTACGTTTGCTGCCTCTGGGTAGTGTGTACTAACTACTAGGTTCGTAAAAAAATCATTGAATGCGTCACTGAGTTCTACACCCTTGACAACCGCATCATTATCATTAGTCATTTAACTGTTTCTGTGGAATGTGAGCGCCCCAGCAATTCATTTACCTTTTTCCACATAACATCGGGCTTGGTCTTTTCATACTGCTGAAAAGCATTAGAAAAATGTGACCATTTCGTTTTCCGTAGGTAGTCGTTCGTTTTATTCTTATGCTGTTTAAATGTGGCCCAGTCCTCAAAGCTGCATGAAGTTAAAAACCTATGGAAAAGCTTATCTTTCTTTCTTATCATCTTTACGCATTTATTTATTGAAATGGTGAAATAGGAGAGGTTGGTGCCATTATGGTGGCACCGGCTACTCCTTCTCGCTCAGCAGACAAAATATGTACGAAGAAAATTAATAAGGGCACACAATGCAATACAGTAGAACACACGATGTAAAAATACAGCCCAACCGAACATTACATGAGAGTTCAGGTAAGTCTAATAGGATCATATGTGCACAAGTGTTATATCACAAGTTCAGATAGGAAGAGTCAGTTCCTATGTAGAAGTTCAAAGTCAAATATTCTGTAATGCTTGACATACACAGAAAAACACACTGAGGCAAATGATTACACATAAAATCAAACACACACCACAACATTACACTGTTCCTTTAGTATGAAGGGGAATGCGACATAGAGTACAGTAGTTCAATATTTCCACAAAATATTTGATTCTTCAAGAAACTTCTTGAAGGCGACAAGCGCTCTTTTCTGAAGGCCTGCCGTTGGCCATGGACCTAGTATTTTTTTCATTGTGAAAGGCCTTGTATCTAAATGTAGCAGACTTGCTCCTAGAACTTTCCGTTGCGATTCATATTTTTTGCACTCGATAAGTATATTATGTACATCTTCGTCAGGGTGGCCGCAGGAACACTCTGTACTAGACGCACGTTTTATCCTGTGTAGGAAGTGTCGCGTAAATGCTGTGCCAAGCCGTAAGCGGTGGACTATTGTTTCAAATCTCCTATTTTCTCTCAAATCTGATGGAATGCATAGTTTTATGCAAGGGTCTATTAGATATAATTCCGAACTTTTAGGCTTTTCATTGAACCAATTGTCTTTGGTGAGGCTATCGGTTATCTGTCTCAGGAGTAGACGGATTTCACTGCGTGAAATTGGAAGACTAATTGTCTCTTCGTTATTGTGTGCCCGATTTGCCGCGGCGTCCGCTGTAGTGTTTCCTGGAATGCTGCAGTGACCTGGTAGCCATTGAAATGCGATCACGTGATTCATTGCTGTCCCTTTTGCGTGTTCCTTTAGGATCTCATATAATAGGGTAGAATTTAGAGAATTTTTTCTATCACTTTGCAGCGACGCTAGAGCGGCCTTTGAATCGCTAAAAATGACCCATTTTCGCGCTTTTTTTTAATGATGTTATAAAGCGCAACGCGGATAGAATTCCAAACAGTTCCGCAACAGTAGAAGACGCCACTCTGCATAATTTAAATGTCTGCTCTACTGCCAAGTGTGGAATGACAAAAGCTGAGGTGGAGGAATTTTCATAGCAAGAACCGTCTGTATACACGTGACTATACTGCGGATATAGGATATGAATCTGGAACAGTGCCAGCTGCTGCGCGAAAATCATGATCATGTCCCTTTTAGATATTATTCCCTCGACCGACAACTGTATTTCTGGTCTTGGCAGCATCCAAGGAGGGAAATTAATATTTACTCTGCTTAACTCATATCTCGGTAATAATGCTTTATGTCCTTGAACAATACTGTGTAGCTTACACTTAATTATTTCGATAAGTGTGAGGTTCAATGGATGCGTCTCGTGCTGACTTAAAATTCGGTAAACGTGGCGACAAGTTTCGACCGTTCGTATCACGGAAAATGGCGGATGACGAGCTTCAGCGATTACGAGAGAACTCGAGGTTGCCTGTGGGACTGCAAGGCACACCCTTAGCCACCTTGCCAGTAACCTCTGAAGACGCTCCTCGGTAGTTTGCGATAACCCCTGGAGAATAAGTGCCGAATAAGCAATCTTTTGCTTTATTAGTGCGTTATGCACTTGCAATAGTGAAGAGACTGATCCTCCCCATGTTGTGCCAGCGAGTCCACGGAGTACGTTTATAACTATGTTGACCTGTTTTTCTAGTGCGCGAATGTGCGACGCCCACGACAGCTGTCTGTCCAGGATAACGCCAAGAAATTTATGTTCTTTCACTAACGTCAACGCTTGTCCTTCGACTGTAAGTTTGAAATTATTCATCTGTTGTCTAGTGAAAGGTAATACCGCTGTCTTCGCGCACGAGAGACTCATACCCCTTTCCTTCAAAAAAATTGTCGATAACATCAAGAACCTGTTGCAGCACTGTTTGAACTTCGCGTATATCTGATCCTGAGGCCCATATGCAGATGTCATCTGCGTAGAGTGAATACCGCAATCCCGTTGGTAACTTTTCCGGTAACGCCGCCATTACGCAGTTGAAGAGGAGTGGGCTTAGAACACTCCCTTGTGGAACGCCCTGTGTGACGGAATGGTAGTTAATTTGTCCCTCAATTGTTTCTATGTATATTTTCCTTTCACTAAAAAAATTTGAGATCCATCGCAGGGATCGACCACATAGTCCAAGTTTTAACTTCGGGTGACTGCACACGCACGTACACGTTACACTGCTGCGGCAAGAGTGCACGAAGACACCTAGCAGGCACAACCGTAACTTGATTTATGGCTGCGCTAAAAACACGGACAACAGAAGAGACGTACACACGACGGGCGCAACCGGCACAACCGGTCTATAAGGATAGGTGGCCCTCGAATGGTGTGTCCTTCGGCGTACGTGAATTAGGAATTATCTTTCGCCAAAGCTATATTCTTCGGAGTCCACTTAACATCCCCACCCCTTCTGCGTTCCGATATAGTTGCCGTGAACTTTTGGTAGCCAAATTAGTTTCTCTGTTCGACGGCCGTCGTTTTTTTTGTCGTTCTCCTCTTTTCTTGCTTTGGTGTCCGCTGAAGCCAGAGGCAATCGCTGGACAATCACGCAGTCCCTAACAGGCAGGTACAGGCGATTCCTTTACATCGAACAGCGTGTAGGCCAACATCATTAGGCGTTTTCGACCAGAACAAAAGCAAGTTGGCTCATGCGTGACTTTTTTAGAAAGAAGAATGAACCAGAGGCTACATCTAAGCACAGTGACCGACTTGTGGTATGAGCTCTCCCCCCCCCCCTCCTGCACGTCCACGCATCAGCTAATCAGCAGACTTCAAAATCTTTGGAGGTCACATGGCTTTTTCAGCAAAAGAGCGTTCGCACAACAGCAGGCGCATGCATCGGATTCTGAAGAAAGAAGTTTTCACCCGTTTACACTTCTCTAACATTAACTGAAATGTAAATAGTGTTGAGAAACTACGTTTTTAGTACATGGGGTCTCACGTTATTGAACTTATTTGGATGAAGAAAGACTCGATGCATTAACGTGGACATTACGCTACAAGGACCGTGTTGTGTGCTTCTCCAGGTGATATTGTACAATCTGTGGAGATATCTAGCTGTCCTGTGATGATGTGAATCATTATTAAACTGCTCAGCGCAAAACGTAAACACAGTACACAAAAAATTGACGAGGAACGCGTTAATTCCATGTGTGCTATGTGTACATTTTTGCGCTGAGCAATTTAATAATGAAATACAAACTAGCCCGATATCACACTTCACTCGAAGTGAATCGACGGAAAACTACTTTACCCCCGCAATTGTCGCCCTCTAATTGCGCGAGGCCTCAACGAAGTTTTAACATGGGTAGTCAAAATACGTTCCCCAAGCATCCCACTTGTCGATCACTAGTCGGCGAGCTTCAAAGAAAGAAATGGCGGCTTTATTTTAGATGTGAAGCATCTTACGGTGAAGTTCAATCCGGTGGTGGTGGTGGTGTGCGGCGTGACCACCCTCACTGCGCATGCGCAAAACCCTCTCCACGCACCTCCTCTCCTACGCTCCCCCCCCTCTCTCTCCTCTAGGCATCTCTCCCGCGGCGTTTACATACTCATTGCGCATGCGCGTTCCCTCCCCCCTCTCTCCTCTCCTACGCTTCCCCTTCTCTCTCCTCTGGGCATCCCTCCCAGTGGCGTCCGCACCCCCCACTGCGCATGTGCGCCCCCCTCCCCCCTCTCTCTCCTCCAGGCATCCCTCCCCGCGGCGACCACACCTCCACTGCGCATGCGCGTCCTCACCCCCTCTTTCTCCTCTCCTGCGCTCCCCCTCTCTTCTCTCGGCCTCGCCCCCCATGGCGTTTACACCCCATTGCGCATGCGCGTCCCCTCCCCCCTCTCTCCTCTTCTACGCTCCCCCTCTCTCACCTCGAAACGCCGACGCAGGCAGCGTCTGCTAGCGAGTTTCTTGATTGAAAAAAAAAAACCGGCAGATCCCACGCACTGTGGGAATCGATGTAATGCGAAGCAGCCAGCAAGGCGCAAATCATGCTAGACATAATATGCATGTCATGATTTAAACAGGATGAGTGGTTTTCAGCGCAAATCGACGAAGACACAAGCATAGGAGGGACACGAACACCAGCGCTGGTGTTCGTGTCCCTCTGTCGCGGATTCGGGGGGGACTCGGGCAATGAACTCAGTCAGAGACTCGGGAAATGGAACAAAGCAAACATTTATCAAACGGAAAAGCACGGCACACTCAAAATATACAAATTTACAAACTCATATCGTCACAGCAAACAAATTACAAAACAAAATATCTAACTGCACAACCAGACTGTCTTACTTCTATGACTCCAGTTTTGTAACAACTAGTACGTCGAACCAGCCTTACTTGGCAATTCTGCTGACTTGGTTCATAGCCTAAGTCTTCATCTGCAGTCCTTGTCGTCCATTCGCTCCTCTTGGTCCATCTTGGGGTCCACTGTGTAGCCTGACGCGCCAGTCGTAGCCTGCACACATGCAGGCCGCCGTACCGCTGGCTTGACCACTAGGCCCGTTAGGCCTAACGTCGCCGTCGGCGCGTTGACCCGGCGTGGTGTCCCACCGATGACGTGGCACTCCGGGGATTGCCTTTGGTGGCCTGCAGCAGAAGGGGGGCTTGCTCTGGGAACTTCCGTTCTTTCCGGGCGCGGTAGGTGCATCCCCGAGGACCCTTGCTCGAATGCCGGCCACACCTCGGGACGCCCGCGTCACCGGCAGCCGACTCGAACGCCCGTCACTCCCGTCACCAGGGCATCAGCTGGCGATCCAACCTCCCGCTTTGCAGTCCACCCAGACAATGCCAGCTCACGCCTCTTGGTCTTCCTTCTCGGCTCGGGTCGCGTGCCTCGGGCCTTACGGTGCGGTGCGCGCGCTATCGCCGTTCCGAACGTTGTCTGCCCTTCATCGTCGTCTTTCTGTATCTTCCGAAGGGCTCTTGATCATGACATACGCCCCCCTGTTCCAAGAGTTTTTTCTCAAAAAACTGCTTGCTTCTTCTCACGATGGCCCGTCACTTCTGACTTGCTTTTCACTTGTGCACACACTCGCGTTCACTCACTGGTCGTCATCAGGCACTTTCGGGAACACGTTATAGACTACTACGCAGAACCACTCAATTCCCGTGAGTTAATTCTCCGTACCCCAAAATGATACTCTCTCACAAACAAAATAAAGAATTCCACATGGCATAAAGTCCATGGCTGCTCAAATGTTCGCAATTTCAGTGTCCACAGCCCTCTTGCTTTACTCTAGACCATGCTCTAGACCAAGCCATACATGCTCTATATACAATTTTTAGTTCACGCGATCTTGCTTTCTTTTTGACCATCCCGAAATTAACGATTCCACATTTAAACTTGTGCCTTTTCACATTTCTGGTCTTTTTCAATCTTTTCCTGCGTGTACTCACGACTCGTCGTCTAAGACGCTCTATCAAACTGCTGCCTCTTTTTCTATTCTTTACCACCCGACTAACCCGACGTCTCTTCCGACCCACTTTCCTAGGTAGCGTCCTACCTCTAGGTACATCCCTGGTTCCTTGCCCTAGCGCTTTCGGAGTGGTCTTTTTCTTTCTTCTCACGCGTCCATCACTTCCAACCTTCACGACGGTCTTTGTGTTCTGATCACTATGAGCAGTCCTCTGTGCTTTCGGAGCTGTCTCATTTTTCATTAGCTCTATGCCTTTACCACCATGCGTCTGAGACCCGAGATCATTAATACAAGACTCTGGTGTTGTATCTCGCGAACGCTGCATGCTTCCTCTTTCAACGGGCATATCTCTCAGTGCAGAGCTGTATCCTCTCTCTTTACTGCATGTACGTGTCGCGTTCGCTTCACCTGTGCCCTGTACAACGACATCGGCATACTGTTCGACAACCCTGTCCTTACTGTAACTATTTGCAACATCTCGACCATTTTCCTTGACCTCATTACTTAAGTGACTGCTTTCATTTACACTAAACGCGTGCTCGCTACACCTTTGCTCAATTAAAGCACCACAGTTCACATCGCGCACGCTAACTGCTCTTTCTGAAACATCGTTGGGCACTCCTACATTCGGCCTTATGCCTCTAACCGCTTTTGCGACCCGCAGTTTGAGCTCTAGAAGCTCCTTTTCTCTGGCATGCGCTTCTCGCGCAGCGGCACGTTTTGCCTCGCGTTCAGTTCGCGCGACCTCCTTCTCTTTATGCAGTCGTGCTTTCTCTTTTTCTGCGAACAGCAACGCTTCAACTTTTGAATATCCTGGATCTTGACTAAGTCCATAACTAGGCCTCCGGAATTCGTAACGGGCAGGAAATGGTATCCTGGCAGGCTCGCCAATTGTCACGGATTCGGGGGGGACCCGGGCAATGAACTCGGTCAGAGACTCGGGAAATGGAACAAAGCAAACATTTATCAAACGAAAAAGCACGGCACTCTCAAAATATACAAATTTACAAACTCGTATCGTCACAGCGAACAAACTACAAAACAAAATACCTAACTGCACAACCAGACTGTCTTCTATGATTCCAGTCTTCTAACAATTAGTACGTCGAACCGGCCTTAGTTGGCAATTCTGCTCACTTCGTTCATAGCCTAAGTCTTCATCTGCAGTCCTTGTCATCCATTCGCTCCTCTTGGTCCATCTTGGGGCCCACTGTGTAGACTGACGCGCCAGTCGTAGCCTGTACACATGCAGGCCGCCGTACCGCTGGCTTGACCACTAGGCCCGTTAGGCCCAACGTCGTCGTCGGCGCGTTGACCCGGCGTGGTGTCCCACCGATGACGTGGCACTCCGGGGATTGCCTTTGGTGGCCTGCAGCAGAAGGGGGCTTGCTCTGGGAACGTCCGTTCTTTCCGGGCGCGGTAGGTGCATCCCCGAGGAGCCTTGCTCGAATGCCGGCCACACCTCGGGACGCCCGCGTCACCGGCAGCCGACTCGAACGCCCGTCACTCCCGACACCAGGGCATCAGCTGGCGATCCATCAGCTGCGAACCTCCCGCTTCGCAGTCCACCCAGACAATGCGAGCTCACGCCTCTTGGTCTTCCTTCTCGGCTCGGGTCGCGTGCCTCGGGCCTTACGGTGCGGCGCGCGCGCTCGCCGTTCCGAACGTTGTCTGGCCTACATCGTCGTCTTTCTCTATCTTCCGAAGGGCTCTTGATCATGACACCCTCCTATTCCTGTGTCTTCGTCGATTTGCGCTGAAAACCACTCATCATGTTTAACGCAATCCAACTTGCCCAAATGTCAGTTCTTCTGCAGATTTACATGTTAGGACCTCTCATTTATGTTCGTCATACAGTCGCGTCGCGCAATGCTAATTTTGGTGTATATCAAGATAGCGAACTGAACGCAAGCGCAGCATGAGCATGGCATGTAAATGGCATTGTAGATGACATGCATGCCAAGATTTTCATGTTAGCACCTGCCACTTATGTTTGCTATACAGTCACGTCACGCAATACGAAATTTGGTCTATATCAAGCAAGCGAAACGACCGTCAGAATGCCCTGAGCGTGGCATGCAAGTCATGGTGCACATGGCATGTCATGATTTCCATATTACCACTTGGCATTAAGGTTCATCTTACAGTCACGTCACGGAATACCAAATTTGGTGTATATCAAGCTAGCAAAACGGCCGCATCCTGTCATGAGCGTGGCATGCAAGTCATGTTTCACATGACATGTCATGATTTCCATATTACCACTTGGAATTTATGTTCTTCATATAGTCAAGTCACGCAATACCAAATTTGGTGTGTATCAAGCCAGCGAAACGGCCGCGAGCGCCTCATGAGCGGAGCATGCAAATCATGTTGCACATGACATGTCATGATTTCCATATTACCACTTGGCGTTTACCTTCGTCATACAGTCACGTAACAAAATACCAAATTTGGTTCATATCAAGCGAGCGAGACAGCCGCCAGCGCATCATGAGCGTGGCATGTAAATCATGTTGTGCATGACATGCATGTCACTATTTTCCTATTACCACCTGTCACTTATGTTGGTCATGCACCAATGTCTCATCGTACCAATTTTCGGATATATCAAGTTAAGAAAACGGCCTTAGGAGCACTACGGCCATGGCGTGTAAATCATACTTTTCAGGACTAGTTAGTCATGATTTTCATGATATGACCAGTCATTCATGTTCGTCATACAGTCATGTTATGCCATACCGATTTTGGTATAAATCCCAATAACGATTCGGCCATTAGAGTACAAAGTCGTAGGCGCCTAGATAGATAGATAGATACGCTCAAACTCACCGAAGTTCGCTAAGAAATGCTTCGCATTTAAAAACCGACTGATCGCGCTGCACAACAGTTCACTGGCCACCCCGTATATATAGACACTGGATCTTGACCTGCAAGGTTGTGCCTGTGGGAGATTTCTCCTGCGCGTTATCGAACGATAAAAATTCGCAGCGTGCGCATTAACTAAAAGCGTACTGCAGGTCTCTGTGTCCGATCGGAGTCTTCTGTCTTTCATTGCCCATTAGCAGCGATTGGTATGTCCCAGTAGGAAATACCGGTCCTTCACTGCGTGATTGCGCCCCCCAGATTTCTCTCCTACGCAACGCCGCGATGAGCGCCAGCGTCAACGCCGCCGCTAGCGTAAGCGTTAGCGCTCGCTGCTTCGCATCTACACATGGTTCCCTTTAGCGGGAGATGGTGTAATTTTTGTAGCTTTAGCTACACTGGCCTAGCCAAGCCCGTTTCGCGTGCCTCATCAAGAACCATGCTGCGCATGCGCGAGGATCAGTGATGTCACACACCGGAGCCGACACCTCCCGCGCACTCCGCCACCGCCGCTTGCTCCTCACCGCCGCCGGTCTGCGCATTCCAGAGGAGGTCGCCCTTACTGCGCATGCGCACACCCTTTAAAAAAAATAAAAATATAAAACCTTCTCTTCCCTTCTCTCTCCTCCACGCATCCCTCCCCGCGGCGACCACACCCTCACTGCGTACGCGCGTCCCCTCCTCTGTCCCCTCCTACGCTCCCCCCCTCTCTCGCCTCGCGACGCCAACGCAGGCAGCGTCTGCTAGCGAGTTTCTTGGTTGAAAAAACCGACTGCTCGCGCTTTTTTTCTCTTTATTGCCTTCTTGACTTCAGGTCAAGATAGTCTAACAATCATACATTATACCCGTTTAATGTGCGTTAATACCTCAAACAAAGATATCACATCTTCATCACAGTCAGTCATCTTATACACATCACGTACTTTGACAACAATTTCCACGAAACACTCTTGAACAGATGGTACTTTAGCATCACAGTGTCTATAAGCTAACATGCTGCGCCATACCGAATGTAGACCAAGTAAAAAGATTACATCCAAATGCTGAACCGAACTTTCAAAGGGCAAAAAGCAAATTTCGTGTGGATTAAGAGGTAAATCTATCTTTAAGGTCCTCTACAATATCTCCCAAAAGAATATGGCATTATTACAGTAAATAAATACATGCTGTATAGTTTCTGGCTTATTACAAAGAAAACACATATTCCCCCCATAGTACATAAATTCCTCTGTCTTCCAGCTACGTTTTCACAGGCAGGGTTTCTGTATGTAGCTTGAAAAAGAAGGCCTTTACGTTAGGCAGTATCCACATGTTCTTAACTCGCTTTAGAACGTCTTGGCCAGGTGCTTTTTTAAACATTAACCTATAAACAGGTACAGGGAACACGCTGTCAATTAGATCCTTTCTAAGGCGCTTTCTTTTCACGTTGGATAAGTAATCCATAGAAAACCTTGCCCTTAGGAATCGATACGACAACACAACTGCGCGGAAGAACGGCGACAAGGAGTGTCGTTCCCCCCCTCTCTGACGATACAAAGAAGTCAGGCATGTGATGGAAGAGCATTGTTTGAAATAAACAGCGTAAAAAAGCATCTCTTTGATCTCTTATCAGCATAAAACGTAATACTACTTGGTTTAGAAAGAGATGACACAAAGAAAGCCCTCCTTTCTCAACCCGACGAAACAGATTTGTTCTTGATGTGCACTCCCATGTAGAGTTCCAGATGAAAGTAGCGAATACCCTGTGAATTTTTTAATGTTTTTACGCGTACAACTAAGTGCTTGCAAAAGGTACATAATTTTAGCGGCCAGAAAAACGTTACATATTGCGGACCGAGAGAAAATTGATAATTCTCGGCCACCCTATGTTTTAGCAGTCGCCCGGAGTTCCTCTGTCTTGTCAAGCCAAAGCGATTCGCTGTCTTTATATCTATGCAATGGTACCCCGAGATAACGGCTAGGTGCGTGAGCCACTGAATATTTCCAAAAGTAGCGGGCGTAAGATCCCAACTGCAGTGCCACAAATCCACGCTTTTATCCTTATTCATCAAACTGCCGCTTGCGTCGCAAAACCTTTCAGTTATTCTCAATAACGAATTGATGCTCTCTCTATCAACAGCAAAAAAGGCAATATCGTCGGCGTATGCCAAAACACGCACTTCACAAGCCTGTAACCTAAACCCTTTAATTTCAGTGCTACTGGTAACTTTCCTACAGAGTGGTTCTAAAAATAAAGCAAAAAGTAAAGGGCTTAACGGACACCCCTGGAGCACATAGGAAAGGGCTTGTATGCGCTGTGAAAGTTCTCCATTAGCAATTAAATTTGTCGTTGAGCTTTTGTATGCCATTCGAATGCTTTTACACATAACCGAACCAAGACCAACGTATTCAATTAACCAGAACAGAATAGTGTGTGGCACCATGTCAAAAGCTTTGGCTAAATCTATTTGTAACATGGCCACATTAAGAAGTGCAGTATCACAATATTCCAAGATGCTTCTGGCGGCGTGAATATTCGTGAATATACTCCTGCCCTTAATGCCGCACGTCTGATGCGGCCCAACCAACGTGTGTATAACTCCCTGCAACCTCCTTGTCAGAAATTTCATTATTATCTTGTAATCCACGTTCGTCAACGTGATTGGCCTCCATCCGGTCACTTTACGTAAGACATGTTTCTCTTTTCCTTTAGGAATCAATACAGTGTGCGCACAATTAAACGATGGAGGCAAAGTCCCCCGATCAAAAGACTCTGAAAACACGTCATACAATGCTGCGGCCATATCCGACTTGAACGCCTTATAAAAAGCGGCATGAATCCCATCTGGACCCGGTGATCTGCCCGTGCTAAGATCTTCTATAGCCCTCTCAATTTCTCCTATAGTAATAGTCATTTATAATAGCTTTGTTTCCTCTGCGTTCAGTATCGGCATTTCTGTCAAGAACCCATCTGCATAGCCCGTATGCTTTGGCTCACGATAAGAAAACAATTCTTGATCGTAACTTTCACAAGCTTTCATGATATCATTATGTTCTCTCACTATATTGCCATTCATTTCTATTTCTAATATTTCGTTACCTCGGACGTAAGCCTTTTCATCTGATAAAGCTCGCTTTGTCGGCGCTTCACCCACGAGGTATTACTCAGCTCTTGCACGTACAATTGCCCCTCTATATTTATCCTCTTCTAGACTTTCAATTTTGTTTTTAACTACCTGCAGTTGATGCGTGAATAATCCCGGGTTTTCTGTTTCAATTTTCACGAAATCTTTAAGTTCCAACCGCTGGTCGCGTTCCCGTTTTCGCGCTTGACATTGCATGTGACAGCCCCACTCTATCGCGACCATTTTTATTCTTTGCTTAAATAATTCCCATCTTACCGCCGCACTGCGTTTTGTGTCATTAAAAAAATCCCTCAATTTCTTTCTTTGTCTTTCTTGTCAAAGCCTTCATCTGTGATTAACTTAGTATTCAATTTCCACCTTTCCCATGCAATCTTTTTTTTTTGCACTTTTTTCCAAGCTCTAACAATACCAAGCAATGATCACTGAAGGAAACAACGTCAAGATCATAGTTTTGACACAAAGGCGCAATGTCAGCACACACATATAATTTATCTAGTCGTGCATGACTAGTGCCTTGAAGATGTGTCAAGTGTTGACGACTACCACCCTTCGCAAACAGAGCCACGTCATGTAAAGAAAACTTGCTCAGGCTATCTCTAAGCAAATCGACGCTTTCATCGCTTATACTGGCATCAGTGCTGCGATCTTCTTGGGTAAGAACACAATTGAAGTCGCCCATCACAATCACACACCTCTGACAATCAAGGTACGCGTGCAACTCACGGAAAAACAAACATCTTTCCCGCAAATTTGTAGGGGCGTATACACATATCGTTCTAAATTTCGTACTCCCGTAAGAAAAGTCACACAACACAAAACGCCCACGCAAGCAGCTTATAACTTCTTCAACAACAATGCCCAGAGAGTTCTTGAGAAAAATAATACACCCAGCTGATGTTCCCACCGCATGGCTCACACACGCATGGTACCGCAATGAAAATTGTGATACCAAGCTATCAGTCGCGTCCTCAGTACTAACCTTAGTCTCCTGGACCGCGAGCAAGTCAAGGTCCTTTTCTTGCATCAGGCACTTCACCTGGTACTGTTTGCGACGCGCTCCTAGACCACGTACGTTCAGCGTACCAATGCGTAAAGGCGCAGTCACGCTAGCCATGTTGTTGACAAGGGTAAAACCACAATACTGCTCTTACCGTGACTCATATACGTGCAGTGGGAAAACCAAGGTCTTACTTATCCCGTCCCTGACCGCGAGCCGCCGACGATGACGCCGACCGGGTTTCGGGGGCATATTTTTTTACCCATAGCGCCCGTGACGCGATGCCACTGACGCTTCGGGCGTTTCATGTTGCGTTCCGTGCTTTCCGCTCGGGGACGCTTCCCGCGTCCCGCGGTCGCTGCCGTATCCTCTGCGCTAGCTTCTGAGGTACCGATCTCGCCACTGTCACTCATGTCTTCCTCGATGGTTTCTTTACAATCCCGCTCGCCACCTGTTTCGGCCATCTCCTCTGCTGCCTTCGTTGAGTCCTGGCTGTGTTGCGTTGGCACGTCGGCTTTCTCTTCAACAGTCGCCTGAACTTTTGCGTCGCGTCCCGTGGCGTTGCTGCCTGGGGCAGACTTCTCGGCCTCCTCAGCGTCGATTAAATTCTCTTGGGCGTCGTCTGATGGCAGAGTGGTCTTAGTTACTCTGGCATAACTCCTGGCGCAATCCTGACTTTCATGTCCAAACGCTCGGCATACCCCGCAGCGCGGAGTCTGGCAGTCGCGTCCTATATGTCCTTGCATGCAGCACCTTAAGCAGAGCGGCGCCGGACCCGGGGCTACCGGAAGGACAGTGCCTCCTCCAAACTTAAAAAGATGTGGCAAGTCGTCCAGCACTACACCTTCCTTCAGTTTCAGTCGCGCAACCCTCGTCGTCGATGTCGCATGTTCGAAGCCAGCGACGGTCCAGCTCTCGTTCGAAACCTCCAGGACTTCACCAAGTTCACTCAACACTTGTCGAATGCTCTCATTTGAGACAGCAAAGTCAACCCAGCGAATTTTCAAGGTGACGTCTTGTTGGATCGGGTCGATGACAGCACAGAAACCACCCTTGACGTGCAGTCCACCCGTCTTCAGCAAGACATCCTTGTCAGCTTTGCTTCGAAACTTCACCAACCAGATGTGATTCATCTGGAAGGCACCAATGCCAGTGATTGCTTTGATGACGCCCACTTCTAACGGTGCCCGAAAGTCTTCCAACCGGTATGGTCGTTTTGCCAAATCACCGTGCAGAAACACGCACTGCTGCATGATATCACCCGAAGGCAATGTCGGCAGCAAAAACCGGTAATCTGAAGGAGCAGAAGAAAGCCTGTCACCGCGGCCAGCAGCGGCCGCCGAAGCACCTCGCACGGAGCGAGCCATCACATGTCCGTCTCCAACGGAAGCCGAAAGGGGAATGCACAACCGTTCACTGGCCACCCCGTATATATGGCACTGGATCTTGACCTCCAAGGTGGTGCCGGTGGGAGATGGATGGTGGAACTTTATTAAATGTCTCCTGTGCATTGTGGAACAATAAAAATTCGCAGCGTGCGTTTTAACTAAGAGTGGACTGCGGGTCTCTGTGTCTAGTCGGAGTCTTCTGTCTCTCATTGCCCATTAGCAGCGATTGGCATGTTCCAGTAGGAAACACCGGTCCATTACTGCGTTCTTTGCGCCTCCCCAGGTATCTCTCCTGCGCAACGCTGCGATGAGCGCCAGCGTCAACGCCGCCGCCAGTGTAAGCGTTAGCGCCCGCTGCTTCGCATCTACACATGGTTCCCTTTAGCAGGAGATGGTGTAATTTTCGCCTTCGCTGTGTATACGCCGTCTGACACTGCGCTGGAGCCGCTGCGCATGTGACTGGCGTTTGCCAGTGTGGTATAGCCATGAAGAAGGAGAGCGCAAATGCTGCTCAACGGCGCAGAACAGCGGAGAAGCTTGGCTCATTGGATCCCGAAGTAGTTGTCTGGCAATTAGCGGTTGAGCGTAGGAAGAATGAACAGAAGTAGGCTAAACGTGCTGCGGAGACACTGGAGCAAAGGGAGGAACGTCTAGCAAAGCGGTGTCGCCAGGAGGCTGAGCGACGTGCCCGACCATCCCTGCAGCAGCAACAACAAGACGCCGTCGATGGCGTCAAGGCTCGCCGATCGACTGAATATACTGTGAAACTCAGCGAAAGCGCCAGTGCGACTCGGATCTTCGAGACGGCATTTGTAAACAATCCGTTTGGATAAGCTAAGAATAATCAGGTGAACCTTTGCTAACGCTACGTATATCCTGGCATAGCCGAGCTAAGCCACTGCAACATTTTTTTGTCATATTATGCAGTAATTAAGAAATGCTGTGTTCGCAAAATATTTCACAATATTACAAAACATAAAAAATAGTGATATTTAATAACCGGTGCACCTCCCACTGCTTCTTTGCGTAGGAGAGCCGTGTGATGAATTCACTGAAGAGCCTTGTGCGGGCCAAGCAAGACTGCAACATCGATGAAATTGTGCCACCACCCAACTCAACAGACAATAGATCAAAGCTTTCTTTCCCTGCGGCGGATTTTGTGGTATCAGGTAAGATTTCCAATAAAGGCTGGACCTTATCATACCCAAGTCTGGTGGTTTCACTTTCGTGTTCTACCGATTCCTAGGATGCAGAGATCAACCTTGTTCTTCTTTTCTGGAATCCATGCACATATAACACTCACAGCTCTACTTATCTAGCTGTACTGACGGGTTCAAACTCTACATAAAATTGTTTAGTGTAACGACTGATATGCGCAATTGCTAGAGATAACCAGATAACGCGTTATCTCGAGCAATTGCACCTACCAATTGATGAAAAAATCCGTAAAGAGGGCTTGGGCGCTCGAGTCGACGTTTCGACAAGTAGACTCGTCTTGTTCAAGGCTAGAACGCGTTTCGAAAAAAGGAGTTCTTTTTTGATGAGGCAGACACAGAAGACGTTAGCCATGACTCTTTGCGACCGCCGAGAACTTGGACACCAGATACAGAACAATGTCAAGAGTTCTATCAATACATAAAACTAGTTTCAATAAAACAGTTCTAGCCTTGAAAAAGACAAGTCCACTTGTCGAAACGTCGGCTCGAGCGCACAAGCTCTGTTTACGGATTTTTTCATCGCAAGCTTCCATCTTCCCCTTCATGCTGTTTCTTGGATTTGCACCTACCAGTAGTTAGACTAAAAAGGTTGATGTAGCGTTTGAATCCCTGAGTACAGGTAGGTACAGCAGTGACTGTTATACGTGTACGTATTTCAGAAAAAAAAGAACATAGTCGATCCCTGCGTCTTAGGAACCGGTATAACACGAAAGTGAAACGTATCTTGAGAGAAGTAGTCGATTGTTTTTTGCAAATTGATATATGAGAGCTTGCACAATGTCTTTTGGCGTTTGGCAGCTAAAACATCTTTCGACGTAAATGCACATACGCTGATGCCTGGCGGAACTTCTCAATCCTAGCGGCCAGTCTATGGTCCCCATCAAACCTTTCTGGCAGATCAAGTAGTTAACATACTCCTGGACAAAGAATCTGGTGAATTCTGCGCAAAGATAGCATTAACAAGCGCGTAATAAACATTAGTAATTGATATGCACTTACTGAAAGTGTCTTCCTTTGATGAGAGAAGGCAAGACGTGCGCTGGGTATTGGTAGCGCAATGGGTAGAGCGCCCTGCATCTCTTTTAGAATTACAGCCAGTTGGGCGTGTTTGCATACGTTCATGATGGTGAAGCGCTAAAAGAAACGGACACTTATGAAGAGTCTCGTCCTGTGTTCTTCATAAGTCTCCATTTCTTTTAGCGCTTCACCGGCATCTCTTGCCAAGAAACTAGAGGTCATGGGTTCGACTCCCGGGATATTCACATGAACGAACCTTTTCTTCTAGATTTTCTTCTAGATTATAGTGCTGCTATTTTCTCAATACATATGACGTCAGTGAATCCCTGTGGACGCCGTCATACAGAACTTTCTTCTTAAAAAGCTTACATCCGTGAATTTTGGAGTTGTTATTCGAAGGCGACCTCCAATGTGCGAGCCAGCTGAAAAAACGACTGCTTCATAATATTACGAGAATGGGGGGTTGAAGCATTGCAGGCCCATCAGGTTCCTTTCGGTTTTATACAGATGTACAGTACTCACGGATTAAAACAGGACAATTTAGGGCTAAGTAACGCACATACTTTCGTTTCCACCGTCTTCATTTCGGGCCTTATTGACGTAATTTTGACTCAGTCGCGTAGATCAGAGCCATCATTATCTAAAGAGAGCAGATTTGTATCATGATCACGTGGTCATGTCGACCAATTGCGCATGCCGGTCGTTATACTGACAAAGGCGTTTGCATCTGTGGGTACTCCACAAATGTGCAAACAAAAACAAAAATTACACCATCTCCCGCTAAAGGGAACCATGTGTAGATGTGAAGCGGCGGGCGCTAACACTTACACTGGCTGCGGCGTTGAAGCGGGCGCTCATCGCAGCGTTGCGCAGGAGAGAAAACTGGGGAGGCGCAAAGCACGCAGCGATGGAGCGGTGTTTCCTACTGGAACATGCCAATCGCTGCTAATGGGCAATGAGAGACGGAAGACTCCTGTAAGACTTTCTTACAAAACCAGTCCATCAATCATTTTGTAAACGCGTACTATGATGTTTATTTCATTGTTTATTTTTTGAATTATTATTATTATTGTTTTTGTGCTTGTGAAACCACAATGCAAATACTTTGAAACACGTGCGGGAACGCATAGCATGTGTCTTTCTTGTTTATATTTTCAGTTTCGTAGCAGTGTACAGAGGTAACTTGCATTCTTTACTTTGTAAATGTGACATTATATGTATATTTCGCTACTCCCCCCCCCCCTTATGTAATGCCCAATCCAGGGCCCTTAAGGGATAATAAATGATGATGATGATGACTCCGATTGGACACAGAGACCCGCAGTCCGCTTTTAGTTAACGCGCACACTGCGAATTTTTTAATTCTTCAACAACACACAGGAGAAATGTCCCACCGGCACCACCTTGCAGGTCAAGATCCATTGCCATACATACGGGGTGGACAGTGAACGGTTGTGCAGCGCGAGCAGTCGGTTTTTTCAACCAAGAAACTGGCTAGCAGACGCTGCCTGCGTCGGCGTCGCGAGGCGAGAGAGGGGGGAACGTAGGAGAGGAGAGAGATGGGGGGGGACGCGCATGCGCAGTGGGAGTGTGGACGCCGCGGGCAGGGATGCCTAGAGGAGAGAGAGGGGGGGACGCGCATGCGCAGTGGGAGTGTGGACGCCGCGGGCAGGGATGCCTAGAGGAGAGAGGGGGGAGCGTAGGAGGAGAGAGGGGAGGGGAGGCGCATGCACAGTGAAGGTGTGGTTGCCGCGGGGAGGGATGAGGAGAAAGAGGGGGAGAGGAGGTTTTTTTTAAAGGCTTCGCGCATGCGCAGTAAGTGAGGCCACGCGGCACACCACCGCCACCACCACCACCACCACCGGATTAAGCTTCGCCATAAGATGCTTCACATCTAAAAACTACACTTGACTTTGACTCACCTCGAAAGCAAGCTGGCTTGAAAAAGGAGTGAATTGCAATGAATTACAGCCGTGTTATCGTTCAAATAATTGAGCAATCAGCTGAATACGAAAAAAAAAACGCCTATATAACCTTCGTGTAGTACTAAACGGCATTCAAGTCCGAACATATTGCAACATTTTTTAAAGAACTGCGTGAACAAGGAGAACAAGTAACATACAGGATGTTCGAAGTTGAAAGTTTGACGGAACCCCGTCTGGTCGGGATGATACATGGTGAAGGTAAAAAATCCCGAGGCACTGCACCGAGGAAAGTGAAAATGAAAACTGTAAGAGGATAGAGTAGAGAGTTGGACCAGTTGGAAAATGGTGATGACGGCCAGCGAAAACGAAACACGCACAGAGAAGTGAATGACGACACAAGCGCTCTATCAACTCACTGTTTAATGAAAAAAAATCAGAGATATATGGGTAGGAAAAAAAAGATTCACAAAACAGCACACGCCCTAAAGATGACCAACCGAGAAAAAAGTCACGCGTACACTAACGCAACTGCGCACCTTCCAGAAAAACCATTTCCTCATCAATTAAATCGATAGAAGGGAAGCTCACACACGTGTGTCTCATTTTTAAATGCGAAGCATTTCTTAGCGAACTTCGGCGACTTTGAGCGTATCTATCTATCCATCTATCTATCTATCTGTGTAGTGTAGCACAATCTGGCTACACTATCTATCTATCTATCTATCTATCTATCTATCTATCTATCTATCTATCTATCTATCTATCTATCTATCTATCTATCTATCTATCTATCTATCTAGCCGCCTACGACTTTGTGCTCTCCTGGCCTTATCGTTAATGGGATTTATACCAAATTTGGTATGGCATAACATGACTGTATGACGAACATAAATGGCTGGTCATATCATGAAAATAATGAATAACTAGTCATGAAAAGTATGATTTACATGCAACGCTCACGGCGCGCTCGCGGCCGTTTCGTTAGCTTGATATACACCAAATTTGGGATTGAGTGACATGACTGTATGACGAATATAAATGACAAGTGGTAATATGAAAATCACGACATGACTTTCATTCCACGCTCATAGCGCGTTCGCGGCCGTTTCGTTAGCTTGATATACACCAAATTTGGTACTGAGTGACATGACTGTATGACGAACATAAATGACAAGTGGTAATATGGAAATGATGATTTGTCATATGCGACATGACTTGCACGCCACGCTCATGGCGTGCTCGCGCCCGTTTCGTTAGGTTGAGGTACACCAAATTTGGTATTGAGTGACATGACTGTATGGCGAACATAAATGACAAGTGGTAATGTGGAAATCATGACATGTCATGAGCGACATGACTTGCATTCTACGCTCATGGCGTGCTCGCGGCCGTTTCGCTAGCTTGATATACACCAAATTTGGTATTGAGTGACATGACTGTATGACAAACATAAGTGGCAGGTGGTAACATGAAAATCTTGGCATAAATGTCATCTACAATGTCATTTACATGCCACGCTCATGGTGCGCTTGCGTCGAGTTCGCTAGCTTGACTTACACCAAGATTGGTATATCGCGACGTCACTGTATGACGAACACAAATGATAGGTCGTAACATGTAAAACATGATATGCAAATTATATAAAGCATGATTTGCTCCTTCCTGGCTGCTTCGCATTACATCGATTCCCAGAGTGCGTGGGATCTGCCGGCTTTTTTAATCAGTTCTTTTTTATTGGTAGACCTATTTGTTCTAGTCTAGTGCTAAATATATCATGCAGGGTGTCTATGCTTCAACACCATACAGTGGGCAGACTTTATCAACAATCATCATCATCATCATCATCAGCCTGTCTACGCCCACTGCAGGGCAAAGGCCTCTCCCATGTTTCGCCAATCAACCCGGTCCTGTGCTTTCTGCTGCCACGTTATACCTGCAAACTTCTTAATCTCATCTACCCACCTAATTTTCTGTCTCCCCCCTCACGCGTTTGCCATCTCTTGGAATCCAGTCAGTTACCCTTAATGACCAGCGGTTATCCTGCCGACGTGCTACGTGCCCGGCCCATATCCATTTCTTCTTCTTGATTTCAACTATGATATTGTCACGCGCCTTTCTTTTACTGTATTCGGTTTCCGCCCACAAAGACTATCAGCAGTGCTCGGCGCAGACCGCGCCTTATTGTTCCAGAAGCTTCTCGGTTGTAGTAGATCGTTTTGTTAAGATTGCACGCAAGACGGTAACACTCAAGATTGTTCCAGAGCCTGCGCGACGACTAGTGATAAGGCTAGAATGTTCGACGCGTGATTTATAAAAGCCGGCGCGTTCCAACGAAGTTCAGTTGATCGACGGTCGACGCTCTGTTCGCCGCTATCAGTGCCAGCGTGTATCGCTGTAATATTACTTTCCGTTTACCGGCCACAAGTTCGGCCTAATAAACAGTTTCATCTTGGACACGTCGCCTGCTGCCTTCGTCGACGTCACACCCACGTGACATCTGGTGGAGGTGCTGCTTCTTTCATGTACCGGACGCCCCCGTCAAGCCGTGAGCCCAGCCCAACTCGGGACGAAGACACCTACCCCGTCACGGACAGTCGAGCCAGCCGCAGACTAAAAGGACTCCCCCCGCAGCACGGACTTCTACCGGACAAGCCGAAAGCTACGGCGACGAAGACGACAGGCACGATGACGGCCGCTGTGTCCCCTGCAACCATCGTTATCCAGCCACCGAGAGAGCCACCGACTTTTCATGGATCACCAACTGAGGACCCCGAAACCTGGCTAGAGACTTACGAACGTGTCGCCACCTTCAACAACTGGGACACCGACGAAAAACTGCGCCGCGCCTACTTCTACCTAGAAGACGCGGCAAGGACCTGGTTCGAGAACCGGGAGTCCACACTTCGAACATGGGACCTGTTTCGCAGCGCTTTCCTGGAGACGTTCGCAAGCGTCGTACGTAAAGAAAGGGCCGCCGCTTTACTAGAAACACGGGTCCAGCTCCCGAATGAAAACGTGACAATCTTCACCGAAGAGATGACACGACTTTTCCGACACACCGACCCTGACATGACCGAGCAGAAGAAGGTCCGTTTCCTCATGCGAGGGGTCAAGCAGGAGCTCTTCGCGGGACTGATGAGGAACCCACCCAAGACCGTCCATGAATTCCTGACAGAGGCAACCACAATCGAGAAGACACTGGAGATGCGCACCCGGCAATTCAATCGCCGCTCGACGACAGGCTACGCCGACATTCAGTCCCTCTGCTCAGATGACCTGCGCGAGACCATAAGGGCCGTAGTGCGCGAGGAGCTTCGTCGAATGTTCCCGTCATCCCAGCCGCAGGTTTCCTCGATCGCAGATATTGTTCGAGAGGAAATCCAGCAGTCGTTGGGTGCCCCTGAGTCGCAACAGCCTCAGCCGCAAGCCATGAGCTACGCTGCTGCAGCCCGACGCTACGCTCCCTCTCCACGCCCCCGTCAAGACACCACACCGCCGCAGTACCGCCGCCAGACTCCGCCCCCCACCGCCACCGGCGCCATACCGCCCACCTGCCAGCCAGCGCTACCCTCCGAGGAAGACCGACGTTTGGCGCGCCCCTGACCACCGCCCGCTATGCTACCACTGCGGTGAAGCCGGGCACACGTACCGCCGCTGCCAGTACCGGGAGATGGGACTGCGTGGTTTCGCCGTAAATGCGCCGCGTCCGCAGCCTGGCGAACGACCTCGTGACATCGCCGACTACCTCACAGGAGCGCAGTGGACACCCCGACGACCTTCCCGTTCACCGTCGCCAGGCCGCTACACCTCACCGCATCGCAGGCAGTACACCAGTCCGGCTCGGGGCCGATCTCCGAGCCCGTACCCGGAAAACTAAGGGCAGCAACCGATGGAGGTGCGGTTGCTGTACGTCGAACTACCGAAGATCCTCCGCCGACGCCGACGACGACGCCGCGACGACACCTGCTGAACACGACGCGAAGCAGACAGAGCCCTGCCGACGAAACCTCGCGGACCGAGCTAGACCTGACGACGCAGCAAGATGGAAGCAGCGCAACAAATCGACGCAGCCGTGACCCGACACCGCGAGCTAACCGCAACGCAAGGCGACGGACTAGCGACCTCGACGTTCTCATCGACGGCCACAACGTCACCGCTCTCGTCGACACTGGGGCCGACTATTCCGTCGTCAGTGGGCCATTCGCCACCAAGCTGAAGAAAGTAAAGACCGCTTGGAGTGGACCCGAAATCCGGACAGCTGGAGGTCACCTGATAACGCCAATTGGAGTCTGCACGGCGAGAGTCACCATCAATAACCGGACTTATCCTGCGAGCTTTGTAATTCTACAAAACTGCTCCAGGGATGTGATACTTGGAATGGACTTCCTAAGTGACCACGGCGCCGTCATCGACCTGAGGTCTGAGTCGATAACACTAACCTCAGACAAAGCGCTCCCGCCCCACGCGACGCCAAGGAACCGTGCGTTGAATGTTATAGAAGAGCAGGTGACCGTTCCTCCGCTCTCCAGCGTCATCATTTTCGTCGGCACCGAAAAACCCGTAGACTTCGAAGGCGTCATCGAGGGCGATCAGCACCTGCTTGTAAACCGTCAGATTTGCGTCGCAAGAGGCATTGCCGAGTTGCGTGAAGGGAAAGCAACAGTGATGCTAACGAACTTCAGCAACGAATACAAGCACGTGAGCAAAGGCACGACGGTCGCCTACGTCGAAGAATTTGTGGAAGCCAGCACTGCCCTCGCCCTCGCCGAGTCTGCCGAACACGCTACGACGAACCAAGCTCAACTAGCTTTCGACGTAAATCCGAGCCTGCCGACGCATAAACAAGGACAGCTCAAAACCCTGCTCCGGCAATACAGGGACTGCTTTTCGTCGTCGTCAAGAATTCGACAGACCCCAGTCGCCAAGCATCGTATCATAACTGAAGAAAGTGCCCGACCAGTCCGTCAGAGCCCGTATCGAATTTCGACGCGAGAACGCGAAGCCGTAAAGAAGCAAGTCGACGAAATGCTACGCGACGACATAATCCAGCCGTCCAAGAGTCCCTGGGCGTCTCCCGTGGTGTTGGTGAAGAAGAAGGACGGGACGCTACGTTTCTGTGTCGACTATCGTCGCCTGAATAGGATCACGAGGAAGGACGTGTACCCCCTCCCACGGATAGACGACGCCCTGGATCGACTCCACAACGCGAAGTACTTTTCGTCGATGGACCTGAAGACGGGCTACTGGCAAATCGAAGTCGACGAGAGAGACCGAGAAAAGACTGCATTTATAACACCAGACGGCCTGTTCGAATTTAAGGTCATGCCTTTTGGTCTTTGCTCGGCCCCCGCGACCTTCCAACGCGTTATGGATACTGTACTGGCCGGCTTGAAGTGGCAGACTTGCCTTGTGTACTTGGACGACGTCGTTGTGTTTTCCTCGAACTTCGACGAACACCTGCGGCGCCTTGAAGCTGTACTTCAAGCAATCAAGACCTCCGGACTCTCCCTCAAGCCAGAGAAGTGCCGCTTCGCGTTCGAAGAACTTTTGTTCTTGGGCCACGTGATAAGCAAATCCGGAGTACGCCCCGACCCACAAAAGACAACCGCCATCGCTGCTTTCCCGCCACCCAGCGACAAGAAGGCCGTGCGTCGATTTCTCGGCTTGTGTGCCTATTACAGGCGGTTCGTTAAAAACTTCGCCCGCATCGCCGAGCCTCTCACTAACCTCACCAGGACCGACGTCGAGTTCAAGTGGGAAACGCCGCAGGAGGAAGCATTTCAAGAACTAAAACGACGCCTGCAAACGCCTCCGTTACTTGGACATTTCGACGAACACGCCGAAACAGAAGTGCACACCGACGCGAGCAGCGTAGGACTCGGCGCCGTCCTTGTGCAGAGGACGGACGGACTGGAAAGGGTTATCAGTTATGCTAGCCGGTCGCTATCAAAGGCAGAGGCCAACTACTCCACAACAGAAAAGGAGTGCCTTGCCATCATCTGGGCTACATCAAAGTTTCGCCCCTACCTTTACGGCAGGCCCTTCAAAGTTGTGAGCGACCACCACGCCTTGTGTTGGCTAGCTAACTTGAAAGACCCTTCTGGTCGCCTCGCACGGTGGAGCCTGAGACTTCAAGAATTCGACATTACCGTCGTTTACAAGTCCGGAAGAAAACACTCTGACGCCGACTGCCTGTCTCGTGCCCCCCGTCGACCCACCGCCGCTGGACGACCAGGATGATGACGGCTTCCTGGGAACCATAAGTGCCGACGACTTCGCCGAGCGACAGCGAACGGACCCAGAACTCAGGAGCCTTATCGAATACCTCGAGGGCAAGAGCGCCACTGTTCCGAAGGTATTCAAGAGAGGACTGGCGTCGTTCTTCCTGCGAAACGGAGTCCTCCTAAAGAAGAACTTTGCGCCCCTTCGAGCCAAACACCTTCTCGTGGTTCCATCAGCAATGAGACCAGAAGTCCTCCAGGCCCTACACGACGACCCGACGGCTGGACATCTCGGTGTTTCCCGCACGATCGCAAGAGTACAGGAAAAGTACTACTGGCCGCGCCTTGCCGCCGACGTCGCCCGCTACGTAAGGACGTGCCGAGACTGTCAGCGACGGAAGACACCGCCAACAAGACCAGCAGGCTTCCTTCAGCCGATCGAGCCTCCTCGGCGACCGTTCCAGCAGATCGGGATGGACCTCCTGGGGCCGTTCCCAACGTCGACTTGCGGAAACAAATGGATCGTCGTAGCCACCGACTACCTCACCCGCTACGCCGAAACAAAAGCCCTGCCCAAAGGCAGTGCCGCCGAGGTAGCCAAGTTCTTCGTTGAGAACATCGTCCTTCGACACGGCGCCCCAGAGGTTCTCATCACCGACAGAGGCACGGCGTTTACGGCTGACCTAACCCAGGCGATCTTGGGATACAGCCACACAAGTCACCGCCGGACCACCGCGTACCACCCACAGACCAACGGTCTGACCGAGCGTCTAAATAAGACCATCGCCGACATGCTGGCCATGTACGTCGACGTCGAACACAAGACGTGGGACGCCATCCTTCCGTACGTGACCTTCGCATACAACACGGCCGTGCAAGAAACGACGCAGATGACGCCATACAAGTTGGTCTACGGACGGAGCCCGGCAACGACGCTCGACGCCATGTTACCAAACGTGACCGACGAGGAAAACATCGACGTGACCGCCTACCTACAGCGCGCCGAAGAAGCACGACAGCTCGCCCGCCTGCGGATCAAGAATCAGCAGACGACTGACAGCCGCCGCTACAATATTCGACGACGCTTCGTGGAATACCAGCCCGGCGACCGCGTTTGGGTGTGGACGCCCATACGACGACGTGGACTTAGCGAAAAACTTCTGCGACGATACTTCGGACCGTATAGGGTGCTTCGACGTCTCGGCACACTCGACTACGAGGTCGTGCCCGACGGCATTTTGAACTCTCAACGGCGCCGTGCGCGACCTGAAGTCGTCCATGTCGTGCGCCTCAAGCCGTTTTACGCGCGGTAGTGAACCTAAGGACTGTACTTTTCTTTTTTTTTCATTGGACTTTCTTGCTTGTGCGTATTGTTTATTCAACTTTCTTGATTTATTGTCGTTATTTATTATTGCATGTATTTTTTCCCATGTGTTCTGTTCTAAGCATCGGGACGATGCCTTTTCAGAGGGGGGGCATTGTCACGCGCCTTTCTTTTACTGTATTCGGTTTCCGCCCACAAAGACTATCAGCAGTGCTCGGCGCAGACCGCGCCTTATTGTTCCAGAAGCTTCTCGGTTGTAGTAGATCGTTTTGTTAAGATTGCACGCAAGACGGTAACACTCAAGATTATTCCAGAGCCTGCGCGACGACTAGTGATAAGGCTAGAATGTTCGACGCGTGATTTATAAAAGCCGGCGCGTTCCAACGAAGTTCAGTTGATCGACGGTCGACGCTCTGTTCGCCGCTATCAGTGCCAGCGTGTATCGCTGTAATATTACTTTCCGTTTACCGGCCACAAGTTCGGCCTAATAAACAGTTTCATCTTGGACACGTCGCCTGCTGCCTTCGTCGACGTCACACCCACGTGACAATATCCTTAACCCCCGTTTGTTCCCTGACCCACTCTGCTTTCTTCCTGTCTCTTAAGGTTACACCTATCATTTTCCTTTCCATCGCTCGCTGCGTCGTCCTCAGTTTAAGTTGAACCCTCTTTGTAAGTCTCCAGGTTTCTGCTCCGTAGGTAAGTACCGGTAAGATGCAGCTGTTATATACCTTCCTCTTGAGGGATAGTGGTAGACTACCATTCATGATTTGATAATGCTTGCCGAATGTGCTCCATCCCATCCTTATTCTTCTAGTTATTTCACTCTCATGGTTCGGCTCCGCGGTTACTACCTGTCCTAAGTAGACGTACTCCTTTACAACTTCCAGTGTCTCGCCACCTATTGCAAAGCGCTGTTCTCTGCCAAGATTGTTCCACATTACTTTAGTTTTATGCATATTAATTTTCAGACCTACTCTTCTACTTTCCGTATCCAGTTCAGTAATCATAAGCTGTAATTCGTCTCCCGCGTTACTCATCAATGCAATGTCATCAGCGAATCGCAGGTTACTGAGATACTCTCCATTAACTCTTATCCCTAACTCTTCCCAATCTAGGGCCCTGAAAACCTCCTGTAAACACGCGGTGAATAGCATTGGAGAGATCGTGTCTCCCTGCCGTACGCCCTTCTTTATTGGGATTCTGTCGCTTTCTTTATGGAGGACTATAGTGGCTGTGGATCCGCTGTAGATTTCTTCCATTATGTTTATATACGCTTCGTCGATGCCCTGATTCCGCAGTGTCTGAATGACTGCTGATGTCTCCACCGAATCAAATGCCTTCTCGTAATCTATGAAGGCTATGTATAGGGGTTGGTTGTATTCCGAGCATTTCTCAACAATACCACGTGCCATACCGTGACTGTTACTTTGCTGAGAAAGCATGGTGTCCCAGTATTCCGGTGTATCTTGGCTGGGCTTCTGGACCTCGGCAAATGCGCAGTACACATCGGGGAGGAACAGGAGCCAGCGTACTGGGGAAATCGCGGAGGCGTTTGAAATTATGAAAATGAGACACACGTGTGTGAGCTTCGCTTCTATCGATTTGATTGGTGAGGAAGTGGCTTTCCTGGAAGGTGCGCAGTTGCGTTAGTGTACGCGTGACTTTTTTCTCGGTTAATTGGTCATCTCTGGGGCGTGTGCCGTTTTGTTAATCTTTTTTTGTCCTACCCATATATATCTGTGATCTTTTTTTTCCTATTAAACATTCAGTTACTAGACAGCGCTTGTGCCGTCGTTCTCTTCTCTGTCCGTGTTTAGTTTGCACTGGCCATCATGAAAATTAAAACACACAGAAAATGACGTTTCGGCTCCCACACAGGAGCTTTGTTCACAAGTGAAATCAAGTGAAATCAATCGCAAGTGATTTCACTTGTGAACAATGCTTCTGTGTGGGAGCGGGAACGTCCTTTTCTGTTTGTTTTAATTTTCACTTTGCTCGGCGCAGTGCCTCGGGGCTTTTTACCTTCACCATACAGTGTGTTTCTTTGACGGGACAGATTTTTAATAAAATTGCTATGACAGTCAGACCCCTGTCGTTTTCGTCGGGGCTGGGCAAAGATACTTTGAAATTGTATCGCGATACCATACAAGATACTCGGCCAAGAAGTATTGGAGATACAGATACAAGATACTTCAGGAATGAATGTATCCGATACGATACTTCCAAATTGTACCTTAAGATACTTCGATACATTTGTAAATTGGCTATTATAGATCGATATAATGACGCTGCAAATACCTATGTACAGAAGTGTTTGCTTGAAAATATGTTAACTTCGACAAACTTTCTTTATTTTAATGAAATATACCGGGTGTTCAAAGTTAAGCTTTATGGTTTTCTTAAATTCAGCACTGGGAAGAACATCAAAACCACCTTTGCAGATAGCTTATATTTCCAGGGGGACACAAAGTGAGACAATAATTATCGCTGTCAGGCGCCCAATTAACTCAGATTCAATAATTAACTTTTTAGTGACTGCAGCAAGCAAGCATGTTTGTATTGAAAAGTTGGAGGCAGTCGCGTTTATACACAGTTCCACTTGGAAGATTTCTTCTAGCATGTCTGTGCTCCGACATGTCCCGATGCAAAATTTCATTGTGGTTTACGTGATTACGCATGCAAGATAGTCAGCAGTGGCGCCAACTCCTCCCCGGCGGGCCGTGGCAGTTGCGTGCGTCGTTTAATCTGACAACGGGTTGTAGGCATTGGCAAAGGTGATAACGGTTGCCCTTTTGCTACTGGCTGGCGATGGCAAGCAGTGACTGTTCGTCACATCGGGGAGGAACATTGCGCTGATCCACAGCGCCCTGCATGCGTAATCATGAAGACCACAATTAAACTTTGCAGCGGTATATCTCGAAGCACAGACATGCTAGAAAAAATCTTTCACGTGGAACTGCGTATAAACGCGACTGCCTCCAACTTTTCAATACAAACATGCTTGCTTGCTGCCGTCACTAAAAAGTTAATTATTGAATCTGAGTTAATTGGGCGCCTGAAAGCGATAATTATGCTCTTAATTTGTGTCCCCCCTGGAAATATAAGCTATCTGCAAAGGTGGTTTTGATGTTCTTCCTAGTGCCGAATGTTAAGAAAACCATAAATCTTAACTTTGAACACCCGGTATTTTTGAATCCCGAAAGTTATGTTTTTCTTCTTTAATGTATATTAGTTTCATTCCGACAAAAGTTATTGGCATTCGTTTACTTGTCACTTTTGCATTTCATGGGTGTCGCTGCTCCACTTGGCGACCAGCCAGTGGGCTGCCGTCTAATTGCAAGAACTTCAATAAGAAGCCTCCGCAAGATGGCACAAATACCGGTGCAGAGTCTTACCTTATCCGTAAGCGTATTACCGTTTTCGTAGTACCGCATCACCTTCAGGTGTAGAGCAGCGACAATGCTGGTAGCGATATTTTTTGTGAAGCATCATGTGAAGACAATAACTACCGAGTCAGCGCCCACTGTTCACTGACGACTTAAAACTGCAGTGATTTTTCATGTTCTACATTGCGTAAAGTGTTCGTTAGCAGCATATTCACTAACGTGCAATCTTTCGCCATTTCCTCTCCGAGATAACTTCGCCCAGGAGCTTCCCAGATGTATTTTACGTGGCAAAAAGCGTCGCAGGATATCGCTGCTATTCATACTATTGCAACTACGAACCTGCTTATCTTCTTTTTTTGTAACACAGAAAAAAAGGACTTTACGGGGACCTAAAGAAAGGAAAGCGAATATACCTAGGTCAAATAGCAAGGCGATTCCGCAATAAAAAATGTCTGTGAATAATTACACAGGGTGTTTCACGTAAGGATAAGGAAATATTAAAAAAAATAGCGTTTAACCATGACTGAATGAAACCAATCGCATATGGTTTACCATCACGTGGAGCTCGTTCTGGTATTTTTATATTGCGCTTACTTGGTTGATTAACTATGGTCAATTATGGAACATTTTTAATATTCACTTTAGGGCAGAGTGCGCTTCGTCACATCGTAGAACGCATTTAAAAATGACCGAAGCAATTGTTTTTTTCGCGGCGTACATTCGTCATGGGAAATATTTTCTGACTTTTAAAGAAAGCACACGAAATATCAAATAAAGCCACCTGACTGCGCTCATGCGCTATCGTACTGCAGCGCTCTTAAATGCGCTTGGAGCGAAACAACCGGCGCGCGGACCGTCAGCTTGTCGCTTCTCAGGCGGTCAAAAATTTTGACGCGCTGTGGAGCCGATGCCTAAGCCACGGGCGCTCATTTCGCCGTGGTCCGATTGCTGGTTGTGTCGCTCGAAGCACGTCTTTGAGCGCTGCAGCAAAATATATACATATAGCGTACGAGCGCCGCAACATGGTCATATTTCTCCGGCTCTCTTTAAACGGCGGAAGAATCACTACTATAGCATGTACTTTTCCACAAAAAATCAGATCTGTCGTTTGAGAATGCCCTATAAAACGTAAAGAAACGCACTTGGCCCCAAAATAAATAGCAGAACTCTTACATTTTTCATCTTAGTTAAGAAATTAACCGCAGTATAAAAATACCCTAATGAGAGCCACATGGCGGTAAACCACATCGTTGCTTTGATTCGGTTCAGGTTAACTTCTTCTTTGCAAATATTTGGTTCAAGTTACGTGACACTCTTTATTGACACGATACAAGTTACGCCGCTAAAAGCTATGAAAATAGAGTCTGATGTATCGTCAACTAAGGTGTTAAGGACATATAAAAAAACTCAGTGCCCGCGGAAAATAGCACTAAACGGCTCGAATGAGAAAACCGTAGCACTTGGTGTTATGTTTCTAAAATCCCCTTTCCAACGTCTTTAAGATTTGTTGTTATAATTTTCATTATTAATATGTAAACTCAATTTTGCTATTTTATTAAATGGTAAGCAGAATTTTCGTTCCTGTAAGCACTAGGCACACTCAGATTATTTTACCTTTGCCCTAACATCGCCTGAACAGTACACTCACATGGAATGTAGGTATGTAAATAGTAACAATGACGCAGACACTTAAAAGTACGAATAAGTAAGAGAAGGAATAGAGGAGGAGGTTACAGAAGACTTATAACAGTTAACAAGCGGGGGGAAAAAACTACGCAGTGGCCTAGGTAATGTGTGGAATGAAAATGGAGGACAGCAAAGAGACCACTTGTGCTAACAATCAAGCTATCATTAAAAACCTTCTTGCATAATTTAGCACGAAGAACAATGGTATCTGATACACGATTCCTACGTCGCAATCAACAAACTTGGACATGTGTCTTATACCACATTCTCCGTTCGCTTCTTTCGACCCACTAGGCTGTGTGCATTTGGTCACACGGGCGCACATGCCGGACAACTTGTTTGGGGAGGAAAAGACGACGTCCACCCCGTAGCGCTTAGCGACATTTTTTAGGCCATGTGACATCTTGTGTGCGTAGGGTAAAACGCAAGTAAAAATTAAGTAAAAATTTAGTTGTGAGTCAGCGCATGTCTCGTGCACTTCTTCTGTCCCTCGTCTTTTTTGTGAGCGCTGTACAGTCCTAAATATGAAGCTTTATTGAGGTGGCTTAGTGGCAGCAGTATCAGCTTGAGAAGTACAGTTCAGCCGACGTTTGTTGTTTCGCATGGTGGCGTTTCTATAGCCGTATCTTGTATCTTAAGATACACGATACATTATTGAATGTATCGAAAATACAGATACAGATACTCGTTTCGCGGGACGTATCGCGATACAGATACAAGATGCTCGAAGAGTATCTAAGATAGTATCTGAGATACATGTATATTCGATACTGCCCAGCCCTGGAGGGAACACAGCGCAAAAGAAGACGGGGACAATGAAGGGCGACGCACACGCAGCGCTGACTTACAACACTTTGTCGTGCATGTCAGTGGCATATGTATGATGTTCATCCGTTCCATTGAAAAAATTCGGCAGATCCCACGTACCTTGGGAATCGATGTTATGCGAAGTATGCAGAGGGAAGGCGACCATGTTGTAATTATTTAGTGAGCGAAACGTTACGAAAAGATGCTAAATATATGTACATATGTTGTACGAACAGACATATATGTTGAACAGTCGAATTTGTTTCAAATAACCAGTTGTTTACAGTTGCGTAGCGATGCCAGCAGAGACATGGGTATTAACAAGCGGTAAGCTGATATGTAGCACTTGTGCTTGAGAGGATGGTAGTCCTGGATAGTGCTTCGTGGACCAGCTACAGTGGATGGCGCTGAAGTATATACAATTGACGTTAAACCGACATGACGCCTGCCTCATAGGAGTACATATGTAAAGTTTATAAAATTAGATAGCCAGCACTGCAACCACAACTGACGTTTAAACCAACATTACGCCTGCATAAGGTCTTTTTCCAAAGCAGTTCCGAGACCTGGCGTGGTGGCTTTGTGGTAGAATACTTGATTGCCACGCAGATTGCTTGGGTTCGATTCCTGCTGGGACCCTAATATTTATTATTTGCATTCGTCGGGTCAACGCTGCCGATGTCAGTTTTTTTTAACGCTCTCGCATTTAAATTACTAATGTCTGTCCTCCCCGTTCTTGGGTAGATATAAATTGTCAAACACCTGTGGCGCATACCCGCGTACCACGGCCCGAGGTATACGGGTATGTACCGCACGTGTCTGCAGGCAAGGGTTTGACGACGTACGCGACAGGATTTTCACGTCATTCATGTCATGATCAGCCAAACATATTCGGCAATACCTCTTACCCTCCAATAGAAATTTTGGTCTACCCCAAGTTGAGGAGGCGATCACGAGAACACCCAGACGTAGGCGGCTAGATAGATAGATAGATAGATAGATAGATAGATAGATAGATAGATAGATAGATAGATAGATAGATAGATAGATAGATAGATAGATAGATAGATAGATAGATAGATAGATAGATAGATAGATAGAAACGCACAAGTGCTTACAGTAAGCAAAGAAATCCTTCGCATTTAATAAAATGTTGTAAGTCAGCGTTGTGTGTGCGTCGCCCTTCCTCGTCCTCGTCTTCTTTGCGCTGTGTTCCCTCCAATTCTATTAGCTGCTTAACAGGACAGCTCTTTAGACACTTCGCTGACAGCGGTTTTTGCTTGTCATTTCTGTAATTGGCGGGAGTCGCTTCTCAGCTTGCAAACCAGCTAGCGGGTTGCCATCTAACCACACGAGCTTCAATAAGAAGCCTTCGCACGATGGCGCAAATACCGGCGTTCACTTTTACCTTGCTCATAAGAGACCGTTTATGCAATACCGAATCCCCGGTGTACAGCAGTGACAACGCTGATAGCGGCATTATTTGTGACGCATTATGTAAACGTAGAGCCCATGAAACTGCAATTACTTTTCATATCCTTCTTATCTACGGGCGTAAAGGGTTCTGTATCTATATACTCACTGACGTGCAATATTTTTTTCTTCAACGAGACGACATGTGCACCCCAGAGACGCCTCAGACCTATTATATTGTCACGTGACGGTGACTATGAAGGAAGCGGCAGTCACTCTGGTATGGACGAAAGTCTTTATTGGGCTAACTTGTGCTCAGAAAACCAAGTAACTCAACGCAAAGCGCACTGTACTCTGATATCGGCAATAAATGTCGTCGGCCTTCGGTAATTTGATCATCGGCAGAACGCGTCTTGTTTTATACATCAGTGATCGCACCTTCCAGTGCTATCGCTGGTGCTCGCGTAAGCTCACAAGTGAACTAGAGTACGCGCGTACTACACGTAATCTTAATAATTTTTGGGGTTTAACGTACAAAAACCACGATAACGTGGGACGCAGTAGTGGAGGGCTCCAGAAAGTTTCATGTCTTTCACCTGCAATTAAACATAAGTACATGTGCCTCTAGCATTTCGCCTTCATCGAAATGCGGCTTCCACGGCAGGATTTGCGCGGAATCTTAACAGAACAATCTGAGACAATCTCGAAGGTTCCGAAACATTGCGGTGCGGCTTTCGCCAAGCAGTGATGACAGTTTTTAGTGGTTTAAACCCGATCACACCAAAATAAAAAAAAAAATAAGAGTGCGTAGCAGTATAGCTGCACAAATCGTCGCCTGAAAACGCGAATTCCTCCGCGTGAGTAATGTCCGGGGCTCGAAAAGTGAGCCCTTGAACAGGCACGTTTTGATGGACTGCAGCTGCCGTGTACCACCCCCCCGTGGTGAGGGCCAGACGCGTCCGTGTAGAAGACTCCAAGACGGGACCCATAGCGTCCTTGCAGGGCTGTAACCCGCGCAGTTCGCCTGCCTTCATGAGTCTCCCTAGCCATGTTTTGGGGCAGAGGCTGGACAACCAGCGCACCACGCCAGTCCTCCGGGATCGTGGTCCGCTCTTCTGCCTGATAGGTGTAGGGGATGTGCAGGCGGTTTAAGAGACATCTCCCAGCGTGCGACTTGGTAAGCCGCAGGTACTGGTTGTTGAGATGGGCCTCTTTGAGTTCCCCGTATGTGTTGGTCATGCCCAAATCTGCAAGACGCTGGTTAGACGTCGAGATCGGGAGGTCAAGGGCGCGCTTGTATATCTTGCGGAGAATGCCTTCGAGCGTGTTCACATCACATTTGCGCAAACGTAGGTAGGGTGTCGAATATAGCATTCGACTGGTCACAAAAGCGGACCCCGCATCTCGGATCATTATTACCGATTCGCGGAGTGTGTGCCAAAACCTTACGAAAGGTCGCATCACCAATCGCGCTGCTCAAATCCTGAAGGGTTGTTATTATCTGGACCGCCCAAATACACGTTTAGTCATCTGGACCCCAGCTCACGCTGGACTAGGTGGTAATGAGGCTCCCGATGCCTCGGCCCGCGCGCTTGATTCCCGGGAACCTCCTCGCCCTCCATCGCCCGACGATCCAGAACCTAATCGGGTAACCTCATTTCGCGACATCACAGCGATGTACAAATCGAACAGGCTCCGATTTCCGCCCGCGGCGCCGGGCCTGACTAAGGCTGACGAGCGCTGGCTCTTACGCCTATACACCAACACAGTATTGTGCCCGGCGATACTTAAGCATTTCAATGCGGCCTTCTCTGGGGAATGCCCACACTGTGATCATCCGCTTGCGGATACTTTCCACATGGTGTGGGCATGCCCATCTAACCCGGCGGTCCCCCCCCAATCACCTCCCCATCACCCCCTACCCGAGAGAGCTGGGAGCCTGCCCTGCTCGGCTGCTCGGCCTTGGAGGGTCAAAGAGCGCTCGTGGCCAGGGCGCGCGCCGCCGCGGAAGCCACAGGGGTCCCGGACTAGGGACTCCTCCTAGAGTTTGTACAGGGTCGGCCCTTAAGGCCGCCCCTATCTCTCTTGTAAATAGTCTAAATAAATGTTTTTCACCACCACCGCCACCTGAAAACGCCGCTATCCACGCTATTGCCGCCTATAGCTCCGATTAGCTGGCAATTAATAATAGTAAAAAAATAAGGAGGCCTAAAGAAGGAAAACAATTACAATTAAAATAGAAAACCGTCCCGTATGAAACATTCACAGTGAATACGTATAGACACACGACACAGGGGGGCACTCCTAATAGCTATGACAATTAAGCGTGAAGTATCGTCAACTTACCTGTTCAGGTTAGACAATAAAAAAGCCAATGCTATACGGAAAATTGCCTAAAATAGCTTGTTGGAACGCTCACGAGTCCAACGGCCATTTGGCGTAAAAATGTTACTCGAATACCGTTCCTAAGATGTTTAAGACAGTTTCTAATTATTTCCATTATTATGATGTAAACTCAATTTCGCCATTTGACCAAGCAGTAAGCAAAATGTTTGGTACTGTACACTTAATGCATGCCCACATAATGGCATACCTGTTTCCCAAATCGCCTAGGCAGACGAGTAAACTCAAGTGAATATAAATGTGTAAACAGTAGCATAAATAAAACAGACACTTAAAAGTAAGGATACAACCGAGAGCTTATTTTGGCTGCTTAGAAAAGACATATACCGTCACCACACCGGAAAAAAAACAGTTCGTAGCCCTTGGTAACCAACTAAGAAAGCACTTGTGCTGACATTCATATTGTGATTTTCAGAGCTATTGGAATAGAAATTGCAAGAAGAAAGGGATATGGTACGCCGAGATATCGTCTGGTAGTTAAACGCTCGTTCTATGAGATCTAGCATCGCTACCGGCAGTGCTATAGTTAAAATCTTATTTGCACATAAGTCAATCACGTGTAATTTAAACTTACATCCACAAGATCCTTCAGATCGCTGATGTGTGAAAGCCACGAGATGCAAAGCAACCTCGTGCTTCAGATTTCGTAACGAAGTACCACGCACGAGGGCAGCATCAGACTTTGTGTGCTCATGGCCACACGCATTGTGGTACGCGGCGCTGTTAAGCGGCTAAGAGTGTCAAGACACTGAAACAAATAAAAATGGAAATATTCGACAAAAGAAAACGCATGTGGGCAAGCTCGCAAACGTCTACGTTCGCGCGCTTGTTTCTGTCGGGACTGCGCAAGCGCTGTCATATTGCTCTACTTCACCAGAAGGGACGCGCACAGCTCATCGCCTGCCATCACTGGTAGACTATGTCGGAAAGATAAAAATATGTCACTGCCCTTAGTTTTATTCAGGTGGCTTAGTGGCACCAGTAGCTTGAGAAGCGGAGTTCAGTCAGCGATTTTTCTTTCACCCGGTAGTGTTGCGATAGCAGTATCTTGTATCTTAAGATACACGATACATAATTGAATGTATCGGCAATACAGATAGCGATACTCGTCTTGTCAGACGTATCGCGATACAGATACAAGATACCCAAAGAGTATCTAAGATAGTATCGAAGATACATGTATCTTCGATACTGCCCAGCCCTGGTTTTCGTAAACGAATTGTACGCCGAGGCGGAAAAGCTTCCCTGCACCTAAAGTTTCACTCACATGAGTAATTAACAAGAACCCGTTAATTAACTTTTAATTACTAACTTTAGGGCCGTTGCTTATATGAAGGAGTTGTAGGGTGTGACAGTCCATGGCATGCCAATTTTTTAAAGATCGCAAAAAATAACGCATGTTGTTTGAGATAATAACGGCCGATGTTCAAGGTCCCAATCGATGGGATACCGACACTGAGCGCCTCGGTTGCGCAGGAAATTTGTTAGCCCCATTGCGCCAATCCTGAAGACCCTCTAAGCCGCACTAGGCCAGCTGGACAACCGCCCCCTCGCAGAGAACAAAATCCTGGGGTCCTGGCCTACCCGATCTGCAACACGAGCCGCTCGGAGGGCGTTGTTGTGGTTTTTTCAGGTAACCGGACTGAACGACACACTGACTGTTCGCGGAAAATGCTGCTGCGTAGTGTTCGGACGGTGCTCCAGCCACTATTTTTTGTTGCCTACTGTCACCAACTTCTCTTCTTCTCTTCCATTCTATTACACCCGCTTTTCCCCTTCCCATGTACAGTGTAGCCAACCGGAGACTTTTTCTGGTTAACCTCCCTGTCTTCCCTTTAAATTTCTCTTTTTCTTTCTCACGTGTCCTTTTTGTTCTCAAGAAAGTCGCGTCGCAGCCCAATATGGTCCGAAAAAAACGACAACTCATCCCAAATACCTAAATGCACCGCTTATTGTTTGGTTTAATCTGTAGTGCTTATACATTTCTGTGTTAAAACTCGAAAGAGGTGCGCAGAACTCTTTCGCTTGTCTGCGAGAAGTTGCATTGCCGTGGCTGCCGCCTAGTTTTAGGATGTACAGTACTGGCGGATTGAGACAGGGCAATTTTGGGCTATGTTAGGCATAGAGTTCCCCAAAAAATTAACTAGAGGGAACTCTGTCGCTGCGATCTTTCAGCCACCATGGGAATGATGGGTAGTACATGGATTTGCCTAGTCTTCGTGCTTGCGGCTTCGAACGCACTTGTGGCTTTGTTTATTGTTGTTTTATAGCTATAGCAATTACAGTGAAACCTCGGTGATACGATCACAGCTCATACGAATTTCGGGGTGATACGAATTTTTCTTTGGTCCCGGCCTAGGCCCATTGGCCTCCAGTGTAATGGAGTACGGTTATTGCGGACCGATTTTCACCCCACGACGTTTGATACGAACGTACGCTAAAGCCCAGGTACGAAAAAGTGCTGTCCGCGCTGTCGCGGAAGACGCGCCAAGCACGTGTGAGCGCGGCAACGCAAGCGCGGGCATGCACACAGCACCGCCAAATCGTCAGAATCACGGTGTAAGAAAATTACATTTCTCACAGTCAAAATAAACCTTCAGAGACGCGTCACGGCCTCCGAGGTTGTGTGCGCAAATCTTTGAGGCTCTAATGTGCCTCCGTGTGCGTTTGCCTTTATATTACAGAGGGCACTGGTGCCATGCTTTTTTTTTCTAATTCGACAATGTGGGCAGCTGTCGTTGTACTGTGTTTACACGTGCCTGCCTCGTGCGTCAGACATCCTATGAAAGGTGGACGAGCACCGAAAGAAAGAGAGGACGGTCTTGGCGAAGGAGTCAGGCCTCACGACGTTAGCATGAGTGACTGTTTAAGTCGCACTTGTGCGGGTACGGCCGTAAATCTCCCCAAAAGCGTCCCCAACACCTCCGTGATACCAAAATCATAACATAGGACCGTCGTTCTCAAATTTTATGGCCTTGATCTGTAGCGTCAAAGCGCTTTTGTTACTTTCGCCGCAGTATTCTGATGTCATGCGAAAAAGCATACTGAAAAATTTAAGGACCCTTAAACTTCGGCTTTAAGAGTTGAACGCGATAGCGATATGCTGTCCCTAGTGCGTACTTCAACCACTCAGTGCATACTTTTTATTGTATGATGTTACTCGAGAAGTTTAAATTGTGGATTCCCACAATGTAATCGACAAAGTTGAAAGTGGCTTGTGTCAGTGAAGCATCCGCATATGGCTGCATTCTTTGTAATGGGTAGCATGCTTCAAATCGCGAGCAATTATGCGCGTGCGCGTGAAATGTTTTCCAACTTGCTATTCACCCACTACGTGGTCTTAAGGGAATACACGCAGTAACGTCTGTGCATTTTGTAATGGGTGGCCGGCTTTAAACCACGAAGTCTTTATGGTAATCACATGTTCTGACGCCCGATAGATATTACTGCGATATTACATGTTGTATTGTGACGCCTGCATACAGGACGCGTGCGTTTGTAAAGCATGAAAGTTATTTTCACTGGATTTCCAAGCAGAGGAAGTTATTTTCACTGTATTTCTAAGCACACACGTGGCTGTGTAGTAGAATGCCTTCTTGCCATGCAAACGGCCTGGGTTCGATCCTCACTCGGACCCGGAAATTTTATTATTTATTTTATTTGCATCTTTCTCGATTTTTCGGTCACGGACAAGATGATGATTTTTCGCTCACAACCAACGACGCCGACACCGACGCCGACGCCGTAATTTCTGCGAAACGAGCTCTTTAACACTATCGCGTTAAAATTTGGAAGGGGCTACTGCTGTCGCGGGTCGCAACGCACCTGGTTCATTATTTGAACACGCTCGTAGAGGCCGTATATTTACGAGTGCTCGTATGATAGCCGACATTTAAAAACTTAACTGACAATCGTTCATAGTTCTTCCTGACGTTGCTGCCGCCCTGAAAAACAGTAAACGAAAATGTACGCCAACTTTCCAATGTCGCATCCGATTTTCTATGCTTTCTGGTGATACGAATATTTTCGGTGGTCTCGTGAGCTTCGTATCACCGAGGTTTCATTGTATATCGACACTCTCGGCTGCTTTTTGCCGTCGGCGTCGCCGTCATATATATATATATATATATATATATATATATATATATATATATATATATATATATATATATATATATATATATATATATATATATATATATAGGCCACGAAGAAAAATATTTTCCGACGCGCGGGATCGAACGGGTGACCTCTCGCTGCGCAGCGCGCGGCTCTAACCGCAAGGCCACAGAAGCGCACGTCCTTCACCATCATGTCCAGGAATTAGGAACATCGCCGAACAGCGCCTCTAGCGGTCGCCCTTGGAAACATGCGCGTTTTCTATGGGAGACCGTCGTTTTTCGCGAATAACTAATGGTAGAAGCCATCTTTCACTAAGTTCCCGAGGAACTAGGCTCTACGTAACCATCCCGACATGTCATGGAAGCAGCAACATTATTTACGTCCAAAAACCCGTTCCAAATTGCGGGCGAAGTTTTAAGTATGGGAGCCTATGGAAACGGTCAAATTTAGGAGGGTTTTCTGGCCACAAAAATGCGATTTGCGACGAAACAATAGCATCGATTGGTAAGTTCCCGGGGATTTATCAACTTCAATGACTCAGCTATCACCTGCTTGCAGCAGCAACTCTTCGAATGGCGAAAAAGTTGTTCCAAAACCGCAGTTTTCATAACAAGGTCGCGGAATTCATTGTGGTAGATATATAAACTGGGTTTTCGTCCGCAGAAACGCGTTGAAGCGATAGCCGAGCGCGTTGGACGACGAGAGATCAAAATCGCTGATAACGCAGCCGCGAGTTCGCAGGTTCGATCCCGGCTGCGGTGTCCTTTTTTTTTTCTCGCTTAGTCTCGATGCCTTTCGCCAGATGGCATACGACGAAATGTAGGTCATTTAGTTTCGGTTCTTGTTTTTGTTACTTTCTATCCGCACCAAAGTTATCCTGCAAAAAATAACTGGTTTCATGGTATCGTACAATACTAAAATGCTTCTAAGCGCCTTTCTCGTTTAGATATAAAGTATCCAGTCAATAAACAGAAAAACGCAGATAACAGGTTTATAAAGTTGGTTTCTTAAGCTAAATGTTTATGGAGATATTATGAATATTTTTGCCTCTGCAGCTATGCATAGGAAAGAAGTATTTTTGCGACTCTTGTGCTGCCTGAAACGTATGAAACAAATGTTTAGCGTCGATTGTGTGGAATTAAAAGACACAAAAGCATACAAGTTTCCAGCAATCGCAGTTGTAGTATGCGTACAATGAAATACAGCTGAAGCTATTTGACGGAGTGTATTTGCGTTATATCAAAGCGGAATTTCTTGCGTAAACCATCATGGTCATCGATTCTGAAATACGTTGCAATAACGAATTCGTATTGCTTGTTCGTCGATAATGTCGCGGCATTTTTACAGGAGGAAGCAAGTCATGTTAAGTTTCTTGCAGACCCCGTGGATAAGAAGTTTTCTGTTAACATATTTGTCAAAGAAGATGGCTGGGCATTTTATGAACTTTACACGTTCTAGCGCTGGTTTGATTAGTGCAAGAGAACGGGAATTCTCCTCTACAGCTTTAAGCGGTGAATTAAAAACATTATATTTGATTTTTAGAGCGTAAACTCTCTGACGCTATATGTTCCAAGTTCATTCGTCGCGTCTCATTGACCTTCAGCCGCCGGAGCTCTAGCGTGGCAGGCGTGACGTCACACCACGTGGTCCGCTGGCCTGAGGCCTCGCAGCTGCGCTATGGTGGCTAGCCACCATAGCCACCATATGGTGGCTAGCCACCATAGCGGCGCTGGCTCGGAGCCTCACTGCTGCGGTACCACATGACCAGGCGAATGTTCAAAGCTGCTTCGCCAGCGCTTGGTCCTGCAATGTATGGCACGTGGGCTGGGATCGTCCGTGCATGCGCTTGAGCGGAAGCGACAGGCTGAATGCACTCATTCATTACACATAGCTATGAGGCAGGCTGTGAAATCTTAAGCAAAGTGGAAGTTGCCAGCTCAAAAACATCGCAGCCAAGAGAGGCCAAAGTAGCACGTTACGGAGACGCTTAGCAAGCGCGGACGCGTGCCGAGGTCAAAGCTACTGCAGCCCCCGCCGTGGTTAATCAACACGAACAATTACAAACTGAAGAAGAAGCCCAACTTTAACGAAACACTGCGTCTATAATCTTTGGGAAACAAAGCCAAACCCACGTTTCGCTCGCGATAGATATGTTTTACAAGAGTTTAGCACACCCATTTTTCTTTCTGTATTTGGCGCTAGCTTTTTTGAACAGAACGATTTGTGGATGTCCTTGCACTCATTATTCGCACAAATTAGGTTTTGAACCGGAAAGTCTGCGATGCATTTCAGAGTTCCGTCCAGCATACATAAATACTCGAACATTTAAGTGCGGTGCACTTTAGGGTGGCAGGCTGTCGTACGCTGTCGTTGTCGCTTGGCGTAACTCAGGCAGAACGACATATAGCATAGCCAGCTGTAGCATACTGAGCGCGCGCTTCGCGCCAAAGAGAAGTTTGCTTCCTCTTGTTCTTCGAGTGCCATGATGATGATTTTAACGCGTCTTCTTCCTCCTGTTCCTTGAGCGCCTTGATGATTATACGCGTATCAACGCAGGCAGAACGACATATACCATAGCCAGCTGCCGCATATTGAGCGCGCGCTCACGCAAGGAGGGCCTTCTTTCTCTTGTCCTTCGAGCGCCTAAAGTGCGGACATTACTGTTATGGCTGGGGAAATACGACAACACAAGGCACATATGAAAATTGAAAGAGGAAGCAAGCGAGAAATAGAGTGAGAGAAAGAAAGGGAAAAAATTGGATGAAAAATATAAATAAAGAGAAAAACACAGAAAAAACTGGAAAAATGAACAAGAAAGAAAGAGAGGAGCAAGGAAACAAAAAACGAGAGAGAAACAAAGAAGGCTGCCCAACTCCGCAGTTCACACTCCCTTCAGGCCTGGCACCAATAGGGCGAAGCTGCCTTAATTTTTTTTAACACGAAAGCGTTTTATGCCGGGGTCCACCAACATTTCAGTGACGTATTTGCGTCACGGAAATGAGGCTGAGAAAATGTACAGGATCAGATGTTAAGGAAAAAAGTTCTGTCAACGGGAGTCGAACCCGCGACCTCTCGGTTCGCAAAAACTGATGCCGGGCACGATATCCACTGCGCCAAGGCAATTTTTATTTTCTGTATTGCACCGCGCCACGGTCACACACTCCAGAGTCTTTACAAACGGGCCTTTTATATTTCTCACTTTCCTTTCACAGTGCTTTTGGTCGGCGGGGTTGTGGCGCTTTCTGGTAGTGGTAAACAGAAGTAGTGCATCATGACTAGGGCTTCCGCGATCAGATCCTGCAATGCGTCATTGCTGCGCGTCCGTCGCAATTTTGTCAACGTCTGAACACACTACGAGGTGGCGACCTTAGCCTAAGCGTCGGCGTCGCTCATAGCATCTATCTATACTAAAAATACATACCAAAAGTATCCATCCGTACCAAAAGTTCTGCGACGCGCGCCTACCTCGCCTCGCTGTAATACCGCGCTCCCACTTACGCTCGCCGAGAGAGACACAAAAATATTTATTAAAAGAATCAGTCAGTCACGTCAGGCATTGCGCGACGCCCCTAGCCGTCTGTAGGAATCCCTTGAGACACGGCAGCATCAAGGGCTTGACTGATGAGTGTTGCTGGACGTTGGGGTCTTGGCTACGGAGCAGAGCCTCCCAGGGTTCTAGAGTGTGTGAACCATCGTATTGACTCGAACATGTCCACACCATGTGGGCCAAATTTGCTGCTTAACTGCAACATTTGCACTGTGGCTGCAAAGCTTCTGGGTGCCACTTGCTTTAGAGTACGGGGTTTGGAAAGATCCCTGTCTGAAGAAAAAATCGTGGCCGGGCTACCGGAGACACACGACGTGCGTTACGTTTGCCTTTAGTCCAGCCGTGGCGTTCAATAACTCTTTAACGTGCAGCGGCATTTCGACCTTATCCTGCGTTCATTTAGCGACGTTCTTGGGGCTGTCACACAGCTTTTTTCTGTTTACACTCTCACCGTTAGCTACTACAGCTACCACAAGGGTTTGTTTAAACATTGATCATGAACGTTAGTCGAAGGGATAAAGATGTACCACCAAGCGTCAACGCGGATGCATCCACGTTAAACGGTGCTATAGCTGCGAAAGAGCACTACACATTGTGCAAGCTCTCTTACATCAATGTACAGTAAGCATTAAACTACTTCTGGAAGGACACGTTTTACTTTCCTGTTATACCGAATCCTATGCTGGAGGGATCAGCCATGTTTATTTTTTGTTTACTGAACGGAAAAAGTGGTTAGTATTTAATGGGAACAATATTGGTCCAAGAGCCGAGCCTTGGGGTACAGCTGTAGTTATTTCGTAAAACTCAGTCTGGGTATAGGCTATTTCCACTGTCTATTCCCCTTGTAATGGGTAACTTTTGAAGAAATGGACGCACGTCCCACGAAAGCCGTAACGTTATAATTCATTCAATATTATGCTAGGGACACCAGTACCAAACGGATTTTTACATAGAGAAATATACGTGTAACACTTTTATGGTTAATAAAGCAATAATGGATAAGCTAAGTAAAAAACAGCTCTGTCAATTGGCCGATACGTTTTCTAATCTCATATTGGCAGATCATTATATATGAGCGTATGTACTAAGGGTGCGATACCCAGTGTTTTCCTTCAACACATGAATCACGTAAATATATCATGAAATTTTGAGCTACACATATCCTACATTTGTGCTGCGAAGATTGTCGTCCCTGTCTTCTGAAGACGCACCAAGACCTTGGACGCACCGTAGGCTGTCTCTGGTGCGAACTGCGTATACGCTACGCTTTCGCGCCTTGCACTGCAGCATTTCAAAGGAGGTTAGCGCTAAACAGGGTTGCGTGACGTTTGAGCATTCTGTCCCAATTTCATCATGTTGTACCTGACTTGACGTTTACAACACTGGCGACGAAAATATGGGTAGGAGCCTATAAACATTTTATGGACTGATCAAATGATTTTCCTGTACTTCATTTGCGGCGACGCTATTCAAACTGAATAACATCGCCCCTGTTCTATATTCCAGTGAGTCGATGAGTCTGTAGAAGAATTGAGTGTTTTTGTTAAACAGAGCAGGGATAGCTAAGTAGGTTCTTGCTTTTGTCGCCTATTAGCATGCTTCGCCTTGCTTATCATATGGTAGCTTGCGGCGATCGTGGCAGTTTGCAACAGGGTGACGAAGAAAGCAGTCGACTCGAACACGGTGGGAAGGCTAGCCTCCAAGCTTGCCCCGCTACTCGAACGCTCCTGGAACATGGTCATGGTCCACAGTATTCTGATCTAAGAAAACTGCCCCCACCTGTGAAGGTTGTCACCTGTTCCGAATAATGTTTATTTCCCTATGTCCCTCATTCTCGGCAAAGAAGCATTCACAGAGAGTTGTCCACGTGCACGAATGGTACATAATTACACTACAACTGAATGTACTTATTATACGCATATCAATCCATCTCGTTAGGAGCCGCTGGTAAATTGACCGGCACGCTGTCATCATGAATACTGCTCAGAATTAGACACCGTTCGGCTATCAGCGGCGAGTTTTCGCAGATTTGGGATCTCGCGTGTGCAGCAGGCGATCTTAGAGCACATTACGAATTTTGACCAATTGCGAAATACCGATGGACAAAAATTTCCAGTATTGAAATTACTTTATTCGCTAACGTTATACGTAGTCATGCATAAGTCGCTATTACACGATGGGTCATTTTCGCTGCATTTGTTGCTTCGCGTTAGGAGCAGGTGCTGTGGGCATGACCCACAAAAATTCGACCAATCATAAGCAGCTAGCGACCGATGCGGAAGCGAAGCGGGGTAGGTTAGTGTTATAATCGCCCACAGATATCGAAATAAAATTTAAACTTACACCATTTGCATAGGGTTATTTAATTGGAAGGACAGGAGAGGGAGCAGCAAGGAGGCATTTGCCCACTTTTCCCTTTCCCCCCTCTGTCAAAAGTAGGAGGGCAAAAAACGACACCTAGTATGTTATTCGTAGTCATCCATATTCTTATACAGCGCGCTCAATGTGGTTTCCATTAAAATGACTCGAATGAACTTGCTCCTCTTCCCCACCAAGGCCTTAAATTAGATAACTTTTACAGTAAAAAAAAAAAAAAAAAGCAGTCGCCTTATTCTTAGGGCTTCTCACGAGTACTTTGCCTTGTAAACCACATGTTTTCTTTAAAATATGAGAACTGGACATATTAGAGGTATAGTACAAGCTTCGTTCGCTTTTAATTTACAACGCCGAACTCGGACTATAATGTTTGCCGATGGAATGCCCAGATTTAAAACAGGTTAAATGTGGTGCGCACCGGGTAAGCATATTGGAATTTTTTTTGCGGAGCTGTTGGCTGGCTTCTGGCCAAATAGTGCGTGCGTTTAGAGGATGTGTACAAAAAAGTCTCTTCGACAAAATTGAATCTGAGTACAAGGGGAGAGTGCTGGGTGAGGTGCGAAGGGCGCTGACGAGAGAAGGACCAGGTGCCCCGTAGGCCTGCCATGCAACTGGACGTGTGTTTATCGCGTACCTCTACTGTCGCAGTGAATCACACGTGCGTCTGCGAGGGTCATTCGCAATCCGACATTGTCACCTTTATTTAGCGGCAGTGGTACGCCCGAGGAACAAGGAGCTTACGAGGAAAGACGCCGACAGCAGCGAGAAAGAACGCGCCTGAGACGCCGAGTGCAATCGACGACGGCGACAACGCTGCCGATCGTTTCGCCGGGGTCAAAGCGAGGTTTCAGGGAGTCTTTCTTCGGCATAAGGGAAGGAGGGGGACTTAAAACGATGGCGCGATGCTTCTTGTCCCTGATGGTGATGGCATCCCGTGCAGCGATATCGCGGTGCTGTACCACACAGCTACGTTGGTCGCACAACTTCACAGAGTAGAATGGCTCTGAATTTTCTGTTTCTAATATTCATTGACAAGATCGCAGGCAGTGATAACAAGGTTAAATTTACAATCCATGCAGATAACACCAGGTTATACTTTCGTGGGAATCATAATAGGGATATTGTAAGAAGAGCTAATGAGACCCTAATTTCTGCAATTTGTCTTCATCCTAACAACTTAAAATTACCATACCGAAACTCAGGAAAGAAGTGGAAATTTAAGGGCTCGATTTGATTTTTTAGACACAATATTAATCAGAACTTACAGACATTGATGCCATGGAAAGTACAGAAGATGCTAATAGTAGTAATTTTACATTTTAATGTAAATATGAAGAAAGAAAAGAGGACGGAAAGATAATTTGCCGCTGGCAGGGACCGAACCTGCGACCTTCGATAACGCGTCCGATGCTCTACCAACTGAGATACAGAGACGGTCATCCCCCCGTACATTTTATGGGGTATATACAGATTTTAGTCATTTTGGAGATAGGTATACACATGTTGAGAAACGACCTGTATATGAGATATTGAAACGTTTTCTTTCTTTTTTTTTTTCAAGTGGCAACGCTTGCTGACAACTTGCCACCGCTGTACCATCTTCTCTGCCCCAGCCCTTGCGGGGCTAAATTGCGTGAATGCGGCCCGCTGATGGAAGTGAGTTTGAGACCCCTGCTTTAAAGACTCACCGATAGGCGCGTCATAAAAGTAATAATTGGGTCCTAGCGAGGGACCTTTTAAGAAACATTACTATGTAAAAATCTAAGCACGCGCAAAGAAACAATGACGCAAGTAGCAGCGAGGAAGCCAGACGAGCGCTAACTTCAATCTCGCTTGTACGCGTTCCTGGTTCTAAATGAAACTGGCCGAAATAGCCGGGTCTCAAACCAAGACCTGCTGCCGTTGTGCAGACCGCATAGACAGTGCAACAAACAGGCGGGTTTTACGGTCGCGTACATCCAAATATTATCGGGGGTTTTACATCACAAAACCACGATATGATTTTGAGGGACGCCATTGTGGAGGACTCCGGAAATTACGATCATCTGGTGTTCTTTAGCGTGCACTGTCATCGCACATATAGAATTTCGCCTGCATCGAAATGCGACCGCCGCCTCTGGGATCGAACACGCAACTTTCAGGTCGGAACCCGAGCACTGTAACCGCCACAACACCGCGGCGGATGGTCGTATGTATGAATATTGCCACGCGCGTTTCTTATTTTCACTTTGCTCTATTCGGTTCTTCGCCCTCAAAGTCTGTCAGCAATGCTCAGCGCAAACCGCGCCTGACTGTTCTAGAAGCTTCGCGATTACTGTAGATCGTTTTGTTAAGATTGCGCGCAAGACGCGAACACTCGAGCTTATTCCAGAGCTTGTGCGACAACGAGTGATAAGACTGGAATATTCTATGACGTACGTATAAATGCCGACGCGCTTCACCGCTTGCCAGTTGATCGACGGCCGACGCTCTGCTCGCCGCTATCAGTGCCAGCGTGTATTGCTGTAATCTTACTTTCTGTTTACCGGCCACAAGTTCGGCCTAATAAACAGTTTCATCTTGGACACGTCGCCTGCTGCCTTCGTCGACGTCACTCCCACGTGACATCTGGTGGAGGTGCTGCTTCGTTCATGTACCGGACACCCCCGTCAAGCCGTGAACCCAGCCCCACTCGCGAGGGAGACGTCGACACCAACCACGACCAGCGAGTTAGCCGTAGGCAGCAAGGTCTACACCCGGAGTACGGTCCTCTACCTGACAAGACTCGGAAGACCAAGGCCATGACCTCGACTGCGGCAACAATGACTGCCGCTGCGCCACAGCCAGCGATCGTAATGCAGCAGCCAAGGGAGCCACCGACTTTCCGTGGATCATCGTTCGAAGACCCTGAGACCTGGCTGGAGACATACGACCGAGTGGCCACCCTAAACCACTGGGACCCGGAAGAGAAGCTGCGTCGCGTCTACTTTTACCTGGAAGACGTGGCAAGAACCTGGTTCGAGAATCGGGAGTCTGCGCTTCAAACCTGGGATCTTTTCCGCGGCACATTCCTGGACACGTTCAGGAGCATCGCCCGCAAGGAAAGAGCCGCGACGTTGCTGGATACGAGGGTGCAACTCCCGAACGAAAGAGTGGCCATCTTCGCTGAAGAATTGACGCGACTCTTCCGACACGCTGACCCCGACATGCCCGAGGAGAAGAAAGTCCGTTTCCTCATGCGAGGAGTCAAGCAAGAACTCTTCGCCGGGATGATGCGGAACCCACCAAAGACCGTCCAGGAATTCTTGTCGGAAGCAACAGCGATCGAGAAGACGCTGGAAATGCGAACCCGCCAGTACGATCGCCGAACGATGCAAGACAGCCCAGGAGTTCATGCTCTCGGCTCCGACGACCTGCGCGAAACGATACGAGCGATCGTGCGGGAGGAACTGCGCAAGCTGTTACCCTCATCAATGCCGCAAGTGGACTCGATCGCCGACATCGTTCGCGAAGAGATCCAGCAGTCGATCTGCACCCCCCAACCGCCACAACCGCAAGCCATGAGCTACGCTGCTGCCGCCCGACGCTCCGCTCCGCCTCCACGTCCACGTCAGGAGGCCGCACCACCCCATTTCCGCCGCCAGACACTGCCGTCCCCACGACCGACGCCATACCGCTCACCTGCCAGCGAGCACTACTCCCCAAGAAAAACCGACATCTGGCGAGCCCCTGACAACCGCCCGCTCTGCTACCACTGCGGGGAAGCTGGACATACCTACCGCCGCTGCCAGTACCGCCAGATGGGCCTACGCGGCTTCGCCGTCAACGCACCGCCCCCACAGCACGGCGAGCGCCCACGCGACATCGCCGACTACTTGACCACCACTGAGCGGGCACCTCGACGTTCATCGCGTTCGCCATCGCCTGGACCCTACCGGTCCCCTAACCGACGACAGCAGTACAGCAGCCTCAACCGGGGCCGTTCCGTGAGCCCATATCCGGAAAACTAAGGGCAGCAACCGATGGAGGTGCGGTTGCTGTACGACGAACTACCGAAGACCCTCCGCTGACGCCGACGACGACGCCGCGACGATACCTGAAGAACAAAGCAAGAGAGAGCCCTGAAGTCGAAACTTCGCGGCCGGAAGAAGACCTGACGACGCCACGTGGAAGCAGCGGAGCAAACCGCCGCAGCCGTGATCCGACGCCGCGACCCAACCGTAACGCACGACGACGAACCAGCGACCTCGACGTAATATTCGACGGCCACAACGTCACCGCTCTCGTCGACACTGGAGCCGACTATTCCGTCGTCAGTGGACCTTTTGCGACGAAGTTGAAGAAAGTGAAGACTGCTTGGCAAGGCCCTGAAATCCGGACCGCTGGGGGGTCATCTAATAACGCCGGCCGGTGTTTGCACAGCAAGAGTCACCATCAATAACCGGACTTATCCCGCCAGCTTTCTAATTCTGCAGCACTGCTCCAGGGATGTGATACTGGGGATGGACTTCCTAAGTCAACACGGCGCCGTGATCGACCTGAGGTCTGAGTCGATAACACTGACTTCAGACGAGGCGTTGCCACCCCACACGACGCCGGAGAATCATGCCTTGAATGTAATTGAAGAGCAGGTAACCGTTCCGCCCCTCTCCAGCGTCGTCATTTCCGTCGGCACCGAAATACCCGCTGACATTGAAGGCGTCATCGAGGGCGATCAGCGCCTGCTTGTGAACCATCAGATTTGCGTCGCAAGAGGCATCGCCGAGTTGCGCGATGGCAAAGCAAAGGTACTGCTGACAAACTTCAGCCACGAATATAGGCACCTTAACATTGGCACGACGGTCGCCCACATCGAGAAATTCGTGGACACCAGCCATGCTTTCGCCCTCTCCGATGCTACCGAACCTGCTTCGACGAATCGAGGTCCCAAACCAGATTTCGACGTCAACCCGAACCTTCCGAAGGTCAAGCAAGACCAGCTAAAGGCCCTGCTCCTGCGATTCAAAGACTGCTTCTCGGCGTCGTCAAGAATTCGACAGACCCCAGTCGCGAAACATCGGATCATTACAGAAGAAAGTGCTCGACCAGTTCGACAGAGCCCGTACCGAGTATCGACGCGCGAACGCGAGGCCGTGAAGAAGCAAGTCGACGAAATGCTACGCGACGACATAATCCAGCCGTCCAAGAGTCCCTGGGCGTCTCCCGTGGTTTTGGTGAAGAAGAAGGACGGCACGCTACGTTTCTGCGTCGACTATCGTCGCCTGAACAAGATCACTAAGAAGGACGTGTACCCCGCACCTCCACCAGATGTCACGTGGGAGTGACGTCTTGGTGCGCCCGCCAGGAATCGAACCTGGACCTTCCAACGCGTTATGGATACCGTACTGGCCGGCTTGAAGTGGCAGACTTGTCTTGTGTACTTGGACGACGTCGTTGTGTTTTCTTCAAACTTCGACGAACACCTGCGGCGCCTTGAGGCTGTACTTCAAGCAATCAAGACCTCCGGACTTACCCTGAAGTCACAAAAGTGCCGCTTCGCCTACGAGGAACTCTTGTTCTTGGGCCACGTGATAAGCAAGTCCGGAGTACGCCCTGACCCTCAGAAGACAGCCGCCATCGCTACATTCCCGCCACCCCCCCCGACAAGAAGGCCGTGCGTCGATTTCTAGGCCTGTGCGCCTACTACAGGCGGTTCGTCAAAAACTTTGCCCGCATCGCCGAACCACTCACTATCCTTACAAGGGCCGACGTCGAGTTCAAATGGGAAACGCCGCAGGAGGAAGCATTTCAAGACCTAAAACGACGCCTGCAAACGCCTCCGTTACTTGCGCATTTTGACGATCGCGCCGAAACAGAAGTGCACACCGACGCAAGCAGTGTGGGACTCGGCGCCGTCCTTGTGCAGAGGACGGATGGACTGGAAAGGGTTATCAGTTATGCTAGCCGGTCGCTATCCAAGGCAGAGGCCAACTATTCCACAACTGAAAAGGAGTGCCTCGCCATCATCTGGGCTACGCCAAAGTTTCGCCCTTACCTTTACGGAAGGCCCTTCAAAGTTGTGAGCGACCACCACGCCTTGTGTTGGCTAGCTAACCTGAAGGACCCTTCAGGTCGTCTCGCAAGATGGAGTCTGAGACTTCAAGAATTCGACGTTACCGTCGTTTACAAGTCCGGACGAAAACACTCTGACGCCGACTGCTTATCTCGCGCCCCCCGTCGAACCGCCGCCGCAAGATGACCAGGAGGACGACTTCTTGGGAACCATAAGCGCCGACGACTTCGCCGAACGACAGCGAGCCGACCCGGAACTCAAGGGCCTTAGGGAGTACCTCGAAGGCAAGACCGCCATTGTTCCAAAGGCATTCAAGCGAGGACTCACGTCGTTTGTATTACGAAACGGCATTCTCATAAAGAAGAATTTCTCGCCCCTTCGAGCCAACTACCTTCTCATAGTGCCTTCAGCATTGCGACCAGAAGTCCTCCAGGCACTACACGACGACCCGATGGCTGGACACCTCGGACTTTCCCGCACGCTCGCAAGAGTACAAGAAAAGTACTACTGGCCGCGCCTTGCCGCCGACGTCGCCCACTACGTAAGGACGTGCCGAGACTGTCAGCGACGGAAGACACCGCCAGCAAGACCAGCAGGCTTCCTTCACCCGATCGAGCCTCCTCGGCGACCGTTCCAGCAGATCGGCATGGACCTCCTGGGGCCGTTCCCAACGTCGACTTGCGGAAATAAATGGATCGTCGTAGCTACCGACTACCTCACCCGCTACGCCGAAACAAAAGCCCTGCCCAAGGGCAGTGCCGCCGAGGTAGCCAAGTTCTTCGTTGAGAACATCGTCCTTCGACACGGCGCCCCAGAGGTTCTCATCACCGACAGAGGTACGGCGTTTACGGCTGACCTAACTCAGGCGATCTTGGGATACAGCCACACAAGCCACCGCCGGACCACCGCGTACCACCCACAGACCAATGGCCTGACCGAGCGTCTAAATAAGACTATCGCCGACATGCTGGCCATGTACGTCGACGTCGAACACAAGACGTGGGATGCCATCCTTCCGTACGTGACCTTCGCATACAACACGGCAGTGCAGGAGACGACACAGATGACGCCATACAAGTTGGTCTACGGAAGGAACCCAGCAACGACGCTCGACGCCATGCTGCCCAACGTCGCAGATGAAGAAAACCTCGACGTCACCGTCTACCTACAGCGCGCCGAAGAAGCCCGACAACTCGCCCGCCAGCGCATCAAGAATCAGCAGACAACCGACAGCCGCCGTTACAATCTTCGACGACGCTTTGTGGAATACCAGCCCGGCGACCGCGTTTGGGTGTGGACGCCGATACGCCGACGCGGACTCAGTGAAAAACTTCTTCGGCGATACTTCGGGCCATACAAGGTGCTTCGACGTCTCGGTGCTCTGGACTACGAGGTCGTTCCGGACGGCATTACTAACTCCCAACGGCGTCGTGCGCGACCTGAAGTCGTCCATGTCGTGCGCCTCAAGCCGTATTACGCGCGTTAGCGGACCTGAGGACTTCACTTATTGCTTTATTGTTGTACTTTCTTTCTTTGTTGTTGTGACTTATTGTTGCACGCATCTTTTTCCCATGTTCTGTTTTAAGCATCGGGACGATGCTCTTTCAGAGGGGGGGCATTGCCACGCGCGTTTCTTATTTTCACTTTGCTGTATTCGGTTCTTCGCCCTCAAAGTCTGTCAGCAATGCTCAGCGCAAACCGCGCCTGACTGTTCTAGAAGCTTCGCGATTACTGTAGATCGTTTTGTTAAGATTGCGCGCAAGACGCGAACACTCGAGCTTATTCCAGAGCTTGTGCGACAACGAGTGATAAGACTGGAATATTCTATGACGCACGTATAAATGCCGACGCGCTTCACCGCTTGCCAGTTGATCGACGGCCGACGCTCTGCTCGCCGCTATCACTGCCAGCGTGTATTGCTGTAATCTTACTTTCTGTTTACCGGCCACAAGTTCGGCCTAATAAACAGTTTCATCTTGGACACGTCGCCTGCTGCCTTCGTCGACGTCACTCCCACGTGACAATATACTTGGTTTTATTACGCTTTCACGAACAGTTAGCCAAGAGGAGAAGACGAGCTGTATACCATGTAAATAATGAAAATATTATTTCGGTCTTATTTTATTATGTGCGCTAGAAACGTAAAAAGCGTTGTTTAAATTAAAGCGTCTTATTCAAAATTCTTAATTCCAAAAGGTAATTGAGCAATCTCGCGCTTGTCATGAATTTCGGCCTTTATTTCTGCTCCTCCTCCAGCTCTAAAAAAATGTTGTCACTGGCAGTGAATACCGCACGGCCTGTTGCATTCACGCTATAGCGCAAAATAATTAATTTGTAAAGTGACGCCAACAAATATCAGGGACGTCATGTTTGTTTCTGCATAATGTCAAACCATCGCCATTGGTATTTCCTTGAAATTAGCGTTTTTATATGAAGAAAACGGCAGCGACGAAAGGACGTCCTTACTTTCTCCAAGATACCGGCGGGGGGCCGACGACCGCAAAATCGGACGAAATATATTGAAAAGGACGAGAGGAAGGGCCGCACACCCTTTCGATATTCAGTGTTTTCCAAGCACAGCCAAGTGAGTTGTGTACACGCATTCGTTGAAAAAGAACTGCTGATTCACTTTCGAGCATCCAGCCGACCGCCTGCCGTACGCCTAGCTCTTATCAGTCAGCGATCACGGTTCGCTCTCGGTGGCGATAGTCGATATTTTTTTTATGTATGTATTGTCGTTTTGTCTGCCCCGCGGCCTGCGTCACGGCGCCAGTTTTGAAAGTTGAAGGTCTGTACGCCACGTGGTGTGAAAAACGGTGAACTAAAAGCGATGTCCCGAATTCCTGGGTATGGCAAACGGCGAGCTATTTATATACACCATTCACCGCTGGCGGCACACCGATCTCCGGAAAATATCAGCGTGTGCTCTGCCTCACCAGCAAACCAGCGAGATGGCGCAAAGTGCGCGCTCGGCGCCCCACTCGTTACGATGCGTTGGCTCCCCAACTTGCACTTTGGCCTGCAGGGCGTAGTCGCCTTTGCCCGGGCGCGCGCGCGCTTATCTTGGGGTGGGGGGATGGGGGCAGTATTACGCGGTGTGATTTCGCCGGAAAGATTGCTTTTAGGTTACAGAGCACACAAAGGTCACTTCGCTCGCTGCAGAGGCCCCGTTTCCGAAAGAAGCGTGCTGTTCAAACACAGTGAAGTAACAAAGTAACAACTGTGACACTTGTTAGTTCGCGCTCGTCCTGTGTATACCTGTGCGTATGTTTCGTGCGTCCTTTGCACTTGAACAGTTCGCTCCAACTTTCGATCTGCTTGCCGTTCTTCGCGTGAAATGCCCATTTGTTGCTGTCGCATTCATTTCTTCGCCCTTGCGGCGAAAGTGTGACTTTTTTGGGCGCTTGTTTCAGATAAAAGTATAGATCGTTGTGAACTTCATCAGCTGATTTTAATTGCTGATCCTGTAAAGGTCAATGCGGTGAAGTGGAACTGCTGAACGTTCGCTTAACTTCGTCTAGCGACAAAGCGGATACAGGCCACACGGATCCAAACGGAGCCGAAAGAATGAAGTTTAGACAAATCAGTGCACTACCCATCATTGCCAGGCTGGCTGATGCGCCATGCGTTGTAGCTCCCATGGACATTAGCACCAAAGTTCCCTCTAGTATACTTATAGGAAATTCTATGATGTAGGGCACATACTTTCGTTCCCACCGCCTTCAGTTCGGGTCTTACTTTCGACTTTAACACGTAGAATAGGGCCAACATTATCTTTGGAGACCAGATTCGTCGCGACATGGTGTGGCTATCTTTCACAATTACGCATACCAGTAGTTGTACCGAAGAATTTGATGTCGTGTTTCAATACATGAGCACTGTACACTTAAAGAAAGAAATGGCGAGTGCGATTTTCGTAGGTACAGCCCTCTTGTTTGATCTTCAAGGCCAGGATGATTGCGAAATGAATGAATAAATTGTCGTAAGTTAAGATGCGCAAGCATTATTTTCTGTGGAATAAGGGAGTAACTTTTTAACATTCCTGCCAAGAAGCCACTAGGAACATTGAACTTTGAAGCTGTTTTTCCTTGAAGCCGCAAACGGAATTTGATTAATAGAGCTTACATAATAACAGCCTAGCTTTAGATAGTGAACTGTGGTTGAGGATAAACAGCCGAGCTTCATTTTGTTGAGAATCTCTTTTTTTGTCAGGTTCACACGACTACGCGCTCTGCATCAGCATAAGAAACTTGCTCGAAAATAGATAGATAGATAGATAGATGGATAGATAGACTCAGACAGACAGATAAATAGATAGATAGATAGATAGATAGATAGATAGATAGATAGATAGATAGATAGATAGATAGATAGATAGATAGATAGATAGATAGATAGATAAACTTTATTGAAGAATAAGTGGTTCTTATGGGGAGAGCCTTTGTCGAGGGCCCCTTTTGCCTTAGCCGCCTGATCAACCATCCCACTGGGGCAACCTTACGTGCAAGCTCTAATATCAGAATCAGAATTCACTTTATTTCCAACACACTTGTTGGGCGTCCCCCAGGTGAAAAGCTGCAGAAAACAGCTTGACGGGACCTGGGGGCCTACAGAGGGCAGCTCATGCACTGGATTTCAGACAGATGTACACTTCTAAGCGGAAACAAACAGCATAATACAAAAAATACAAAAATCACTAAATATATAATGAACATCAGAACAATGTTTCTGTATCACACACAACGTGAAATACTTAGTTTTGAGCAAAGAAAAAGATTTATGGCTTCATCAAATAATCGCGCACATCTGACTTCAACACATGGAATGGGGCACTAAAATGGGTTTCTAAGCACTTGTAAAGTGCTGCTATGCAATATTCAAGCCTGGCTCTACCATAGCTTATGCGTGTATGTGGTACTGGTATTTGCGTGTTACGTAATATATCAATGTAGAATAAAAAAGTCGCAGTTTCTCCGCAAGGGTGAAGCAGTGAATGCGATAGCAACCAATTCTAATGTTAATCGAAGTGAGGCTGGCAGCTACCTCTTTTGGATCCGATCTCACGCAACTCTACAAAATGCTGGTTTAAGAGCATACGGCCGCTCCAGGGACACTGTTCACACAATGTCCTGGCGTTGAGAGCGGAGCACGTAGGAGCCAACCACCTGCTGTCGGCTGCTGAGATTGCGAGAGAACGCGTGCGCCCGCGCCGACCGCGTTCGTAAAACCAAAGGTCGCAGTGGCTGCATGAGGGACACCCCCCCCCCCCACCCTCGCGTCTTTCCGCGCTTGTTAAAGACACGCGGGGCGTTTCCTTTCCTTGATAATTCCCCGGCTCGTCGAACAGGCGGGGGGATCTTATCGCAAACACCTCGGAGCGACGGAGGTGGGCCGGCTCGTTTCATGTGCACTTCAGCAGCGTTTGTCGCCCCCCGCTCCCGCACTGTTACCCACGGGTATTTTTCTTCGTGGCTTTTACTTATATATATATTGTGGCAATGCATTCGAATCTACAAATGGGTTGCACTATTGAGAGCCTTCTAGTGGGTCATCTGCAAAAAGGACGCCGCTCGCACTGAGAGTTCGTGCCTGGCCGTGACTGTCGCCATTACGCAGTATCTCTGAGTACCGGCAAATAAACGCCTTAACAAATTGGTGGAGAGTGCTGTGCTCCCATTCGATGCCTGTGGAGCTTCGGTCTCGTACCCTACCATCTACCATGCCCCAAGACGCTTCTCAGCAAACACCTCCCCCCATGCCGCCCCCCTTGTCCCGGTGTCCCGCGCATCCGCGATCCACCCATCTTCACTGGCGCCGATGGCACCGACGTGGTGGACTGGCTCGCACTTTATGAGCGCGTGAGCATCCCCAACAAATGGGACGACGACGGCAAGTTGACCAACTTGGTGTTCTACCTTGCGGGAGTAGCAGGTTTGTGGTATAACAACCACGCGTCCGATTTTGGGACTTGGTCCGATTTGCAGACCGCCGTCATCAACGTTTTTGGCCGCCCTGCCGTTCGCAAGCTGCAAGCCGAACATCGCTTACGCGAACGTGCTCAGCAGGCCGGTGAATCATTCACCAGCTATATCGAAGATGTCCTCGACTTGTGTAAGAAAGCCAACGGAACCATGTCTGAGCGTGAGAAGATCCGCAATGTGATGAAAGGTATTGACGAAGATGCCTTCACCATGCTGCTCGCCAGAGCTACGAGGAGCTCCGCCGGCAGTGTTCGATGACCCGTCGCTCCCCTTCACGAGATGCAGGGCTTGCTGGATTGGTGGCCACCTCTGACCAGACGGCGTTGCTGTCAGAGCTCAAGTCCTTCATCCGTGAGGAAATCGCACGGCAGTTCTCTCTCCTGGCCTTTGCCCACCCGCCGGCCGTTCAGCAATCGGCGACCACCCTTCTTCTTCCCCTCCGCCGAGCGATTGAGCAAGAAATTTCGGAGGTCATGCCAGCGTACCACCAGCAACCTCCGGCTCCTGCGCCCCAGAGTTACGCTCAAGTTGTCGCCAAGCCGCCTCAAGTACTTCCGGCGGCCGCACCTCTGACTTACGCCGAAGCTGCCGCTCGACCTCCATCCACCGAAGTGGGTGTGCCGGCTACGTATGCTGACGTCGTCCCTAGGCCTCGACTTCAGCCCACCATCCAGCCATTCCAGCCGCCGTTTCGTCCGTCAGGTCTTGCGACATGGGCGCGACCTACCCCGGCGAACCAATGGCGCACGCCCGACAACCGGCCCATCTGCTTTGCATGCGGTTACGCCGGTCACGTTGTGCGTTATTGCTTCCGGGTGCAACCGCCTCCTGTCCCGTCACCTGCCGCTGGCCAGCTGAGCCGTCCCTTTCACGTCTATGCCACCGACGTCTCGCCCAGCTTCATCTCCTCGTAGGTCTACGTCTCCACGACGTCGATCCCTGTCACCCATGCGGCCAAGTTCGGCCGCTCAACAGCAGGAAAACTAGTTGTCGCAGTCCACGATTCAAGAGCTGCGACGCTATCGAACTGTGAAAGCCCTCAGAGGAATCCATCGAATGTCATCGACGTGTTTGTGGACGGTGTTCGGGCATCTGCCCTTATCGATACTGGAGCTGCCTTATCCGTTATGGACGCAAAACTTGGCCGCTTACTCCGAAAAGTGACGACGCCACTTTCTGGGATGTCCCTCCGTACCGCTAGTTCGCAGAGTATTCATCCTACAGCAGTGTGCACAGCTCGCGTCGTCATTCAGGACGTTCTATATGTCGTCGAGTTCATCATCATTACTGCATGCTCCCACAACATCATACTGGAATGGGAATTTTTCTCCCGCCATGACGCCGTCATTCATTGTGCCTCTGCCGAAATTGAACTCTCACCGTTCGCACATTTGACGCAAGTAGATAGTTCCTCGGCACTGAGCAAGATCCTCGTCAAAGATGATACGACAGTGCCTCCAAGCTTGTCAACGGCTGTGTCGGTCTACTGCGCCGGTCTCTCCGACACAGTTGCACTCCTTTCGCCATCTGACCGTGGTTGCAGTAGGAAAGGGTTGCAGGACCTTTCGCGACCGTGCAATTAACTCAGCGCAACACCGCTATTTTTGTGACCAACCCATTCCCGTACATTGTTACGTTGTTTCGAGGGGAATGCCTCGGCAGAGTGGAACCCGTCGACGACGCACAAGTCCTGGACGTACCCGGTGACTCGCACTGTCCCAGTTCCTGTACCATCAGTGCTGTTTCCACGTCTGATCCGTCATCTGCTGATGTATTTGGCAACTCCATCGCTGACAACCTTACGTCGGTCCAGAGTTCTCAGCTTCTGGGCCTATTGCAAGAATTTCTATCTTCTTTCGATGTCGGGCAAACTTCTCTCGGTCGCACGTCCGCTGTTACACATCGCATCGACACTGGCGCCCAAACACCGTTACGGCAACGTCCATATCGCGTGTCGCCTGCCGAACGTCGGGTAATTAATGAGCAAGTAGACGATATGCTCCGACGCGACGTAATTCGGCCCTCGGACAGCCCATGGGCGTCTCCTGTTGTTCTCGTTGCGAAGAAGGACGGCTCTGTGCGGTTCTGTGTGGACTACCGAAGGCTCAATAAGATCACTCACAAGGATGTTTATCCACTACCACGCATCGACGACGCGATTGACAGCCTCCACGGAGCCGAATTCTTTCTTCTCTCGATTTGCGGTCGGGGTACTGGCAAGTACCCATGGCTGACGACGCTCGACCAAAGACAGCCTTTGTCACACCCGACGGCTTGTACGAGTTCAACGTCATGTCGTTTGGTCTGTGTAATGCGCCCGCGACCTTTGAGCGCATGATGGGCACCGTTCTGCGCAACTTGAAATGGCACACGTTCTTGTGTTACCTGGACGACGTCGTTGTTTTCGCTCCGGATTTCTCCACGCATCTCCAACGTCTGAAAGAAGTTTTCACACGTGTGAGCAACGCCGGCCTCCAACTAAATCTGAAGAAGTGCCGGTTTGCAGCCCGGCAACTCACAATCCTAGGTTACGTCGTGTCCAAGGGCGGAATTCTTCCCGATCCGGCCAAGCTTCGAGCCGTGGCCGAATTTCCCAAACCTGCGTCCGTCAAAGAACTGCGCAGTTTCGTAGGCCTGTGCTCATACTTTCGACGATTCATACGAAACTTTGCGATGATCATATCACCACTTACGAAGCTCCTTGGAAGTAACGGGCCCCTTAATTCGTGGTCATCCGAGTGCGACAACGCATTCGCCAAGCTCCGCCATTTGTTGACGTCTCCTCCCATACTACGCCACTACGACCCTAGGGCCCCAACGGAGGTGCACACAGACGCCAGCGGTGTAGGCCTCGGCGCTATCCTGGCGCAGCGCAAACCCGGATTCCCCGAATATGTCGTAGCATACGCAAGCCGTACGCTCACGAGAGCCGAGACAAATTACACCGTCACGGAAAAACAGTGCCTGGCGATCTTCTGGACCCTTACAAAGTTTCGACCCTATTTGTATGGTCGCCCATTTGATGTCGTCACCGACCATCACGCACTATGCCGGCTATCGTCATTGAAGGATCCCTCAGGCCGTCTCGCCCGCTGGGCTCTTCGCCTGCAAGACTACGACATCCGCGTGCTGTACCGCAACGGACGCAAGCATGCTGACGCCGACGCCCTCTCGCGCTCCCCTCTGCCTGACGACAAAGCCCCCCTGCTCAGTATCGTCCATTGCTGTTTCTGTCATCGATGTTCACATCATCGCTACCGTACAGCGCAAGGATAATTGGACCGCCCCGCTGATCGACTTGCTCTCTGATCCGTCCGCAACACCATCCACTCGTGCCTTGCGTCGTCAAGCTCGCCATTTCGCCATACGTGACGGCCTGCTGCATCGACGCAATTACAACGCCGACGGCCGGCAGTGGCTACTCGTGATACCCCGCAGTCTGCGGTCGGAAATATATGAGTCATTCCACTCTGATCCGCAATGCGCGCACTCTTGGGTGTCCAAAACTTACCCCCGCATTCGACAACGCTACTTCTGGTGAGGGATGTACCGCTACGTGCAGAAGTTCGTTCGCTCCTGCCTCGACTGCCAACGCCGCAAACCGTCAACACAGATGTCCCCAGCCGGTCTACAACCGTTACCTTGCCCTGACCGTCCGTTTTAGCGCGTGGGTATCGATTTGTATGGACCCCTTCCTCTGACGTCGGCTGGTAACCGCTGGGCCATCTTCGCCGTAGACCATCTAACGCGATACGCCGAAACCGCCGCCCTCACTGCGGCTACTGCGCGCGATGTTGCCTCCTTCCTGCTGCACCGATTCATACTGCGTCACGGTCCACCCCAGGAGCTTCTCAGCGATCGAGGCCGCGTCTTCCTGTCGGAAGTCGTCGAAGCTATCCTCACGGAGTGCCATTCTGTCCACTGCAAAACTGCTGCTTACCACCCGCAGACGAATGGCCTCACCGAACGCTTCAACCGCACCCTCGGCGACATGCTTTCGATGTACGTCGCCGCCGACAACACGAATTGGGATGCTATACTGCCCTTCGTCACCTACGCTTACAATACCGCCACTCAGAGCACTACTGGTTTTTCGCCCTTCTTCTTACTATACGGAGGGCACCCGTCGCACACCATCGACACGATACTCCCGTACACGCCGGATCCATCTGAGTGTGCCCCTATTTCGACACAGCCAGGTTTGCTGAAGAGTGTCGCGAGCTCGCCAAGACCTTCACGACGAATGAACAAGAGCGGCAGAAGGGTATTCGTGATGGTTCCGCCACTTCTGAGCCCACGTTCCTCCCTAGGGCGCTCGTATGGCTCTCGGTCCCTACCTCCGCAGCTGGCCTCTCTTCAAAACTACTGCCGAAATACGAAGGCCCCTACCGTGTCATCGACCGCACATCTCCGGTCAACTTCCTGATCGAACCCACCGAACAATCTTCGGACATGCGCCGTCGAAGGTGCGACATTGTCAACGTGGAGCGCCTGAAGGCCCACTATGACCCGCTCGTAGTGACAAGCTGTTAGGTCGTCCGGCGGCTCCCTTTTCGTCCCCGGGGTAATTGTAGCGATGCATTGGAACCTGCAAATGGGTTGCACTCTTGAGAGCCTTCTAGTGGGTCATCTGCAAAAAGGACGCCGCTCGCGCTGAGTTCGTGCCTGGCCGTGACTGTCGCCATTACGCAGTATCTCTGAGTACCGGCAAATAAACGCCTTAATATATATGTATATATATATATATATATATATATATATATATATATATATATATATATATATATATATATATATATATATATATATATATATACTTCTGGCCTTGTGGCCGGTAAACGGAAAGTAAGATTACAGCAATACACGCTGGCACTGATAGCGGCGAACAGAGCGTCGGCCGTCGATCAACTGAACTTCGTTGGAACGCGCCGCCTTTTATAAATCACGCGACCAGGGTTGGCGTTGGGTGGACATGAGAAGGCGCCAGAACTCACGCCAAAAGGAGCTAAAGTAGCCATGCCATTTGATATTATCGCCATATTTCTAGCCAAATAGAACAGAAGCGGTAATATCAACAGAGTCTTTAGTATGGACGAATAAATAAAACCATTTTGAAAATGAGCCATGGCGCCAACTGGAAATTTTTGTGGCCAACGGCGTCCAATAGTAGCCAATTTGGCGCAAAGTAGCCACCAACGGCAGCCCTGCACGCGACGAACATTCTAGCCTTATCACTAGGCGTCGCGCAAGCTCTGGAATAATCTTGAGTGTTACCGTCTTGCGTGAAATCTTAACAAGACGATCTACTACAACCGAGAAGCTTCTGGAACAATAAGGCGCGGTCTGCGCCGAGTAGTGCTGATAGTCTTTGTGGGCGGCAACCGAATACAGTAAAACAAACGCGCGTGGCAATGCCCCCCCTCTGAAAAGGCATCGTCCCGATACTTAGAACAGAACACATGGGAAAAGTACATGCAACAATAAATGGATGGATGGATGGATGGATGAACAACTTTATTCTTGTCCGGCAAGACGCACGTTAGTGCGCAAATAACGACAATAAATCAAGAAAGTTGAATAAACAATACGCACAAGCAAGAAAGACCAATGAAAAAAAAAGTACAGTCCTCAGGTTCACTACCGCGCGTAAAACGGGTTTGAGGCGCACGACATGGACGACTTCAGGTCGCGCACGGCGCCGTTGAGAGTTCGAAATGCCGTCGGGGACAACCTCGTAGTCGAGTGTGCCGAGACGTCGAAGCACCATATACGGTCCGACGTATCGTCGCAGAAGTTTTTCACTAAGTCCACGTCGTCGTATGGGCGTCCACACCCAAACGCGGTCGCCGGACTGGTATTCCACGAAGCGTCGTCGAAGATTGTAGCGGCGGCTGTCAGTCCTCTGTTGATTCTTGATCCGCAGGCGGGCGAGCTGTCGTGCTTCTTCGGCACGCTGTAGGTAGGCGGTCACGTCGATGTTTTCCTCGTCCGTCACGTTGGGTAATATGGCGTCGAGCGTCGTTGCCGGGCTCCGTCCGTAGACCAACTTGTATGGCGTCATCTGCGTCGTTTCTTGCACGGCCGTGTTGTATGCGAAGGTCACGTACGGGAGGATGGCGTCCCACGTCTTGTGTTCGACGTCGACGTACATGGCCAGCATGTCGGCGGTGGTCTTATTTATACGCTCGGTCAGGCCGTTGGTCTGTGGGTGGTACGCGGTGGTCCGGCGGTGGCTTGTGTGGCTGTATCCCAAGATCGCCTGAGTTAGGTCAGCCGTAAACGCCGTACTTCTGTCAGTGATGAGAACCTCTGGGGCGCCGTGTCGAAGGACGATGTTCTCAACGATGAACTTGGCTACCTCGACGGCACTGCCTTTAGGCAGGGCCTTTATTTCGGCGTAGCGGGTGAGGTAGTCGGTAGCTACGACGATCCATTTATTTCCGCAAGTTCACGTTCGGAACGGCCCCAGGAGGTCCATCCCGATCTGTTGGAACGGTCGTCGAGAAGGCTCGATCGGCTGAAGGAAGCCGGCTGGTCTTGTGGGCGGTGTCTTCCGTCGCTTACAGTCTGTGCACGTCCTTACGTAGCGAGCGACGTCGGCGGCAAGGCGCGGCCAGTAGTACTTTTCCTGTACTCTGGCGAGCGTGCGGGAAATTCCGAGGTGTCCAGCCGTCGGGTCGTCGTGTAGAGCCTGCAGGACTTCTGGTCGCAATGCTAAGGGCACTACAAGAAGGTAGTTGGCTCGAAGTGGCGAGAAATTTTTCTTTATGAGAACGCCGTTTCGCAAGAAAAACGACGCGAGTCCTCGCTTGAATGCCTTTGGAACAATGGTGGTCTTGCCTTCGAGGTACTCCACAAGGCCCCTGAGTTCTGGGTCGGCTCGCTGTCGTTCTGCGAAGTCGTCGGCACTTATGGTTCCCAAGAAGAAGTCATCCTCCTGGTCATCCTGCGGCGGCGGGTCGACGGGGGGCGCGGACAAGCAGTCGGCGTCAGAGTGTTTTCGTCCGGACTTGTAAACGACGATAACGTCGAATTCTTGAAGTCTCAGACTCCATCTGGCGAGACGACCTGGAGGGTCCTTCAGGTTAGCTAGCCAACACAAGGCGTGGTGGTCGCTCACAACTTTGAAGGGCCTGCCGTAGAGTTAGGGGCGAAACTTTGACGTTGCCCAGATGATGGCAAGGCACTCCTTTTCTGTTGTGGAATAGTTGGCTTCTGCCTTGGATAGCGACCGGCTAGCATAACTAATAACCCTTTCCACGCCGGCAGTTCTCTGGACAAGAACGGCGCCGAGTCCTATGCTGCTTGCATCGGTGTGGATTTCCGTGTCGGCGTGTTCGTCGAAATGCGCAAGTATTTGAGGCGTCTGCAGGCGTCGTTTCAATTCTTGAAATGCTTCGACTTGCGCCGCTCCCCATTTGAATTCCACGTGGTTTTTCGTGAGCTGAGTTAGTGGCTCGGCGATGCGTGAAAATTCCTTGACGAAGCGTCTATAATAGGCGCACAAGCCGAGAAATCAGCGTACGGCCTTCTTGTCGGTGAGCGGCGGGAAGGCAGTGATGGCGGCTGTTTTCTGTGGGTCGGGGCGAACTCCAGACTTACTGATGAAGTGACCCAAGAAAATAAGTTCCTCGTATGCGAAGCGGCACTTTTCTGGCTTCAGGGTTAGTCCGGAGGCCTTGATTGCTTGAAGTACAGCTTAATGCGCCGGAGATGTTCGTCGAAGTTCGAAGAAAACACAACGACGTCATCCAAGTACACAAGGCAGGTCTGCCACTTCAAGCCGGCCAGTACAGTGTCCATAACAAGTTGGAACGTCGCAGGTGCCGAGCAACGACCGAAGGGCATGACTTTGAACTCGAAGAGGCCATCTGGTGTGATAAAGGCAGTCTTCTCTCGGTCTCTCTCGTCGACCTCAATTTGGCAATAGCCGGTCTTGAGGTCCATCGACGAAAAATACTTCGCGTTGTGGAGTCGGTCCAGCGCGTCGTCGATACGTGGGAGAGGGTACACGTCCTTCTTCGTGATTTTGTTAAGGCTGCGATAATCGACGCAGAAACGGAGGGTTCCGTCCTTCTTCTTCACTAACACCATGGGTGACGCCCAAGGACTCTTGGAAGGCTGGATGATATCGTCGCGTAGCATTTCGTTGACTTGCTGCTTTACGGCCTCGCGTTCTCGCGTCGAAACTCGGTACGGGCTCTCGCGGAGTGGTCTCGCATTTTCCTCTGTTATGATGCGATGTTTTGCGCCTGGGGCCTGTCGAATTCTTGACGACGACGAGAAGCAGTCCTTGAATTGCAAGAGCAGGGCTTCGAGCTGGTCTTGCTTGTTCTTCGGAAGGCTCGGATTCACGTCGAAAACTGGTTGGGGACCTCAATTCGTCGAAGCAGGTTCCGTGGCGTCGCTGAGGGTGAAAGCGCTGCTGGCGCTTTCACCAATGTTGAGGTGCCTGTATTCGTGGCTGAAATATGTCAGCATTACTTTAGCTTTGCCGTTATGCAGCTCGGCGATCCCTTTGCGACGCAAATCTGACGGTTAATAAGCAGGTGCTGGTCGCTCTCGATGACGCCTTCCAAGTCTATCGTTTCTTCGCTGCCGACCGAAATGATGATGCTGGAGAAAGGCGGAACGGTGACGTGCTCATCTATCAAATTTAAAGCATGGGTCGTTGGCGTCGTGTGGGGGCGGCAGCGCGTTTTCTGAGGTTAGCGTTATTGACTCAGACCTCAGGTCGTTAACGGCGCCATGTTGACTTAGGAAGTCCATCCCGAGTATCACATCCCTGGAGCAGTGCTGTAGGATTTGAAAACTGGCGGGATAAGTCCGGTTATTGATGGTGACTCTTGCTGTGCAAACACCGGTCGGCGTTATTAGATGACCGCCAGCGGTCCGGATTTCCGGGCCATGCCAAGCAGTCTTCACTCTCTTAAACTTCGCCGCGAAAGGCCCACTGACGACGGAATAGTCGGCTCCAGTGTCGACGAGAGCGATGACGTTGTGACCGTCGAATATTACGTCGAGGTCGCTGGTTCGTCGTCGTGCATTGCGGTTGGGTCGCGGCGTCGGATCACGGCTACGTCGATTTGTTGCGCTGCTTCTTTGTAGCGTCGTCCCATCTTCGTTGGTCCGCCACGTTTCGTCGGCAGGGCTTCGTCTGCTTCGCGTCGTGTGCTGTAGGTTTCGTCCCGTTGTCGTCGTCGGCGGCCGCGGAGGATCTTCGGCATTTTGTCGTACAGCAACCGCACCTCCATCGGTTGCTGCCCTTAGCTTCCCGGATTCGGGCTTGGCGACCGGCCCCGGTTTGGGCCAGTGTACCTGCCCGCGGTGCGGTGACATGTAGCGGCCGGGCGATGGTGAGCGGGAAGGTCGTCGGGGTGTCCACTGAGATCCTGCGAGGTAGTCGGTGATGTCGCGCGGTCTTTCACCCCGCTGTGGACGCGGCGCGTCGATGGCGAAACCACGCAGTCCCATCTGGCGGAATTGACAGCGGCGGTAGGTGTGGCCAGCTTCTCCGCAGTGGTAGCAGAGTGGGCGGTGGTCAGGGGTGCGCCAAACGTCGGTCTTCCTCGGAGCGTAGTGCTGGCCGGCGGGTGGACGGTATGGCGTCGGTGGTGGTGGCGGCGGAGTCTGGCGGTGGAAATGCGGCGGTGCGACCTCTTGACGTGGGCGTGGAGCGGGAGCGTAGCGTCGGGCTGCAGCTGCGTAGTTCATGGCTTGCGGCTGGGGCCGTGGTGGTTCAGAGGTGCCCATCGACTGCTCGATTTCTTCTCGTACGATATCTGCGATGGAGTCCACTTGTGGCTGTGGTGAGGGTAACAGCTTGCGCAGTTCCTCCCGCACGATCGTTCGGATCGTTTCGCCCAAGTCGTCGAGAGTATAAACGGCTGGGCTGTCTTGACTCGTTGGGCGATTGTACGACAGTACAATCGCCCAACGGTTCGCATTTCCAGCGTCTTCTCGATCGCTGTTGCTTCCGACAGGAATTCCTGGACGATCGTCGGTGGGTTCCGCATCAGCCCAGCGAATAGTTCTTGCTTGAGCCCTCGCATGAGCAAAGAGACCTTCTTCTCCTCGGGCATGTCGGGGTCAGCGTGTCGGAACAGCCGCGTCATTTCTTCGACGAAGATCGCCACTTTCTCATTTGGTAGTTGCACCCGTGTCTCCAGCAAAGAAGCGGCCCTTTCCTTGCGGGCCACGCTCGTGAACGTGCCCAGGAATATGCCGCGGAAGAGATCCCAGGTCTGAAGTGCAGATTCGCGGTTCTCAAACCAGGTTCTTGCCGCGTCTTCCAAGTAGAAGTAGACGCGACGTAGCTTCTCTTCCGCGTCCCAGTGGTTGAGGCTGGCCACTCGGTCATACGTCTCCAGCCACGTTTGCGGATCTTGAAAAGATGATCCACGGAAAGTCGGTGGCTCCCTTGGCTGCTGCATCACGACCGTTCCGGGAGTTGCTGCAGTAGCTGTCATAGTTGTCGCAGTAGGGGTCGCAGTAGTGGACTTTGGAGTCTTATCCGGTAGGGACCCGAACTCTGGAGGTAGCCCTTGTTGCCTGCGGCTGGCTCGCTGCTCAGCGTTGGCGTCGATGTCCTTTTCACGGAGTTGGCTTGGCTCACGGCTCGACGGGGGCGTTCGCTACATGGACCGGGAAGCACCTCCACCAGATGTCACGTGGTCGTGACGTCGACGAAGGCAGCAGGCGACGTGGTCAAGATGAAACTGTTTATTAGGCCGAACTTGTGGCCGGTAAACGGAAAGTAAGATTACAGCAATACACGCTGGCACTGATAGCGGCGAACAGAGCGTCGGCCGTCGATCAACTGAACTTCGTTGGAACGCGCCGGCTTTTATAAATCACGCGACGAACATTCTAGCCTTATCACTAGTCGTCGCGCAAGCTCTGGAATAATACTGAGTGTTACCGTCTTGCGTGCAATCTTAACAAAACGATCTACTACAACCGAGAAGCTTCTGGAACAATAAGGCGTGGTCTGCGCCAAGTAGTGCTGATAGTCTTTGTGGGCGGAAACCGAATACAGTAAAACAAACGCGCGTGGCAATATATACAGTCGAGCCCACTTATAACAATACCGGTTTTAACAATATATCGGATATAACAATAGACAGCCGCGGCACCGTCAGCTTTTCATTGTATTCTATGGCAAAATAAACCTCTTATAACAATGCTGTCATGATGCAATATCGGTTATATCAATTAAATGTGGGCACTGGAACCAACCCTGAACGAAACAAAAATGCAAAAACGCTGCGACAATTCTACCCCAACCCCGCCTATTACGCAAAAGGGCATGAGAGCATACGCGTGGTGGCCAGGCGATAGCGCACTTCGCCTCGCACGCGGCGAGTGTGCGCCGAAGAGGCTCGCATGCCACCGCTGCTTTCGCCTGCCGCGGCGACGCGGAGGAGAGGGATGGATGGATGGATGGATGGATGCTATGAGCGTCCCCTTTATAACGGGGCGGTGACATGTCTGCCACCAGGCGCGAAAAAAAACTTTTTCTTTATGTTGGCCTAATGCCTTATCTACATTGATTAAATCTATGTTATTATAGCAAAGGAAAATATAAAGTCACGGCCCATCTCTCTGCCTCTTAAGGCATAATCACCTTATTTTTCCCCATTCTTCATTTTTGTCTTTTATCTCTACTTTTCTGCCACCAATACTCCAAATGTCTCTTACTTATTTCTATCGCGGACGTGTTCACTTTCCATTGTTGTCCCTAAAACCCAAGGCTTCATGTAGACACGTGCCCACACGTATATCTGGGTGGATATCGCCACATTCAATCAGTACATGTTCCATCGTTTCCTTAGTTTCCCCACAGCTTGTACATTGTTCTTCTTCGTTACAGAATCTCGCTTTATAGCTAAGCGTTCTAAGGCAACCCGACCTTGCTTCAAACAGTAAAGCGCTTCCCCTTGAATTATCATAAAACCTCTCCCTTCTTATTTCGTTTTTTCCCTTTCGGCAGTCACTGAGAGCCGGCTTCTTTTCCATCGCTGTCACCCAATAAGTCCTTTCCGCCTCTCTGACTTTTCGCTTAATGCTCCTTGTTGCCATGTCGCCCACACTGCTAGCCGTATATTTACTGGTGAGCCTCCTAGTTCTTTTTCTCCACTGCGTGTCGACGCTTTTTCTATACAAATACCTGAAAACCTTCCCTGCCCATCTACTCTCCTTCATTTTCCTCAGCCTCTCTTCAAATCTAATTTTGCTCTGAGCTTCCCTCACTTCAAAACCTGACCATCCCATATCACCCTTTACAGCCTCATTTGTCGTCTTCCCGTGAGCGCCCAACGCGAGGCGTCCCACAGTCCTTTCATTTACATCCATTCCTGATTGCACCTCTGACTTCATGCACACCACTGAGTTCCCAAATGTAAGCCCCTGAACCATGACACCCTTCCACAGCCCTCGAAGCACCTCGTACCTGCTTAATCCCCATAACGCTCTGTGCTTCATGATTGCAGCATTCCTCTTTCCCTTTGTTACCGATGCTTTGTCTTGTACCTTAATATATCTATCCCCCCTCATTTACCCACACTCCGAGGTACTTGTACTCCCTTACCCTCGGTATTTATTGGCCCTGTATTAAGACCGAATGGTCTTCGTGATCATTGAATACCATCAATCCATATTTTGTTGCACTAAAACCTAGTCCTAGAGCCTCGCCTTCACTTCCGCATATATCTGCCTGCCGCTGTATATCATCTTGACTGTCCGCAAATAAGACAATATCGTCAGCATAAAATAGACCTGGAAGCTTCTGCTCAACCATCGCGCATGCCTGTTTGTGTGACAGATTAAATCCAATGTTGCTCCCTTCTAGCGCTTTTTCCATCCTCACCATGTACAGCATGAATAACAGCGGGGACAAAGGACATCTCTGTCTCAGCCCCTTGCTAATGTCAACGCTGTCCTTGCTGCTTATTCCTTCCCATTCTACACAAACTGTATTTGCTCGGTATATTTCCCTCAAAAGCTGTATACAGTCGTTACCTATGCCCACTTCCTTCAATATATCTAAGAAAATTTCCTGCTTAACGTTGTCATATGCCCCGGTGATGTCTAGATAAGCTACGTATAAGGGCCTGTTTTCTATTTTTTGATATTTCTATAGAGTCTGTAAGAACAAACAGGTTATCGTCTAACCGCCTGTCGATTCGGAATCCATTCTGGAGTTCTCCCAAAATATCGTTTTGCTCTACCCACGTTTCTATTTTTAATTTCGCTGCCTGCATCGCCAACCGGTATAGCACCGATGTCGGTCTAACGAGCGAATGTTATCCTTTTCGCCCCTGCCTTTATAGATTAATTTCATTCAACTTTTTCACCAACTGTCTGGTATTTCCCTCTCCTGTAAGCAGTTTTCTACGGCTGTCAGCAGTGCTTCTTTAGTGCTATGTCCTAGTTCGTTAATGAGGCTGACGGGAACCCCATGTAAGCCCGGAGTAGTGCGCTTAGGAATTTTTCCTTCGGCCTTCTTCCAATTGAAATTCTCAAGTACTACATCTTCCTCGGTTGTACTATTCTGCATACATTTACTTACCGGGATAATCCCCTGGGCGACCTTTTTAAACGAATCGGCTGTTGCCTTTCGGATGTAACCTAGCGCTTCATACCCTTCCAATTGATTTCCTCCTTCATCTACCATATTGAAACGTGGGTGTGACGTCGACGAAGGCAGCAGGCGACGTGTTTAAGATGAAACTGTTTATTAGGCCCAACTTGTGGCCGGTAAACGGAAAGTAAGATTACAGCAATACACGCTGGCCCTGATAGCGGCGAACAGAGCGTCGGCCGTCGATCAAACTGAACATCGTTGGAGCGCGCCGGCTTTTATGCATCACGCGTCGAACATTCTAGCCTTATCACTGGTCATCGCGCAAGCTCTGGAATAATCTCGAGTGGTCGCGTCTTGCGCGCAATCTTAACAAAACGATCTACAATAATCGCGAAGGTTCCAGAACAATAAGGCGCGGTTTGAGCTGAGCTTTGCTGACGGTCTTTGTGGGCTAAAACGGAATACAACAAAAGTGAAAATAAGAATATCGCGTGGCAATGCCCCCCCTCAGAAACGGCATCGTCCCGATGCTTAAAACAGAACACGGGGGAAAATGCATGCAATAATAAATCACAACAACAAAGAAAGAGAGTACAATAATTAAGCAATAAGTGCAGTCCTCAGGTTTGCTAACGCGCGTAATACGGCTTGAGGCGCATGACATGGACGACTTCAGGTCGCGCACGGCGCCGTTGAGAGTTCGTTATGCCGTCCGGGACGACCTCGTAGTCCAGAGCACCGAGACGTCGAAGCACCTTGTACGGCCCGAAGTATCGCCGAAGGAGTTTTTCACTAAGTCCACGTCGGCGTATCGGTGTCCACACCCAAACGCGGTCGCCGGCCTGGTATTACACGAAGCGTCGTCGAAGATTGTAACGGCGGCTGTCGGTCGTCTGCTGATTCTTGATGCGCCGGCGGGCGAGTTGTCGGGCTTCGTCGAGGTGACGGTGACGTCGAGGTTTTCTTCGTCGGCGACGTTGGGCAGCATGGCGTCGAGCGTCGTTGCGGGGTTCCTACCGTAGACCAACTTGTATGGCGCCATCTTTGTCGTCTCCTGCACGGCCGTGTGGTATGCGAAGGTCACGTACGGAAGGATAGCGTCCCACGTCTTGTGTTCGACGTCGACGTACGTGGCCAGCATGTCGGCGATGGTCTTATTTAGACGCTCGGTCAGGCCGTTGGTCTGTGGGTGGTACTCTGTGGTCCGGCGGTGGCTTGTGTGGCTGTATCCCAAGATCGCCTGGGTTAGGTCAGCCGTAAACGCCGTACCTCTATCGGTGATAAGAACCTCTGGGGCGCCGTGTCGAAGGACGATGTTCTCAACGAAGAACTTGGCTACCTCGGCGGCACTGCCTTTGGGCAGGGCTTTTGTTTCGGCGTAGCGGGTGAGGTAGTCGGTGGCCACGACGATCCATTTATTTCCGCAAGTCGACGTTGGGAACGGCCCCAGGAGGTCCATCCCGATCTGCTGGAACGGTCGCCGAGGAGGCTCGATCGGCTGAAGGAAGCCTGCTGGTCTTGTGGGCGGTGTCTTCCGTCGCCGACAGTCTCGGCACGTCCTTACGTAGCGGGCGACGTCGGTGGCAAGGCGCGGCTAGAAGTACTTTTCCGGTACTCTTGCGAGCGTGCGGGAAAGTCCCAGGTGTCCAGCCGTCGGGTCGTCGTGTAGTGCCTGGAGGACTTCTGGTCGCATTGCTGAAGGCACTACGAGAAGGTAGTCGGCTCGAAGTGGCGAGAAATTCTTCTTTATGAGAACGCCGTTTCGCAAGAAAAACGACGTGAGTCCTCGCTTGAATGCCTTTGGAACAATGGCGGTCTTGCCTTCGAGATACTCCACAAGGCCCCTGAGTTCCGGATCGGCTCGCTGTCGTTCGGCGAAGTCGTCGGTAGTTATGGTTCCCAAGAAGAAGTCATCCTCCTGGTCATCCTGCGGCGGCGTGCGACGGGGGCGCGAGACAAGCAGTCGGCGTCAGAGTGTTTTCGTCCGGACTTGTAAACGACGGTCACGTCGAATTCTTGAAGTCTCAGACTCCATCTTGCGAGACGACCTGAAGAGTCCTTCAGGTTAGCTAGCCAACACAAGGCGCGGTGGTCGCTCACAACTTTGAAGGGCTTGCCGCAGAGGTAGGGGCGAAACTTTGACGTTGCCCAGATGATGGCAAGGCACTCCTTTTCTCTTGTGGAATAGTTCGCTTCTGCCTTGGATAGTGACCGGCTAGCATAACTGATAGCCCTTTCCACGCCGGCAGTTCTCTGGACAACTGCGGCGCCGAGTCCTACGCTGCTTGCGTCGGTGTGGATTTCCGTGTCAGCGTGTTCGTCGAAATGCGCAAGTATTGGAGGCGTCTGCAGGCGTCGTTTCAATTCTTGAAATGCTTCGACTTGCGCCGCTTCCCACTTGAATTCCACGTCGTTTTTCGTGAGATGAGTTAGTGGCTCGGCGATGCGTGAAAATTCCTTGACGAAGCGTCTATAATAGGCGCACAAGCCGAGAAATCGGCGTACGGCCTTCTTGTCGGTGAGCGGCGGGAAGGCAGTGATGGCGGCTGTTTTCCGTGGGTCGGGGCGAACTCCAGACTTGCTGATGACGTGACCCAAGAACAGGAGTTCCTCGTATGCGAAACGGCACTTTTCTGGCTTCAGGGTGAGTCCGGAGGCCTTTATTGCTTGAAGTACTGCGTCAAGTCGACGGAGGTGTTCGTCGAAGTTTGAAGAAAACACAACGACGTCGTCCAAGTACACAAGGCAGGTCTGCCACTTCAAGCCGGCCAGTACAGTGTCCATAACAAGTTGGAACGTCGCAGGTGCCGAGCAAAGACCGAAGGGCATGACTTTGAACTCGAAGAGGCCATCTGGTGTGATAAAGGCAGTCTTCTCTCGGTCTCTCTCGTCGACCTCAATTTGCCAATAGCCGGTCTTGAGGTCCATCGACGAAAAGTACCTGGCGTTGTGGAGTCGATCCAGGATATCGTCGATCCGTGGTAGAGGGTACACGTCCTTCTTCGTTATTTTGTTCAGGCGGCGATAATCGACGCAGAAGCGTAGGGTTCCGTCCTTTTTCTTCACTAACACCACGGGTGACGCCCACGGACTCTTTCAAGGCTGGATGATGTCGCGTAGCCTTTCGTCGACTTGGTTCTTTATGGCCTCGCGTTCCCGCGTTGAAACTCTGTACGGGCTCTGACGTAGTGGCCTGGCGCTTTCGTCTGTTATGATGCGGTGTTGTGCGACTGGGGTCTGTCGAACTCTTGACGATGACGAAAAGCAGTCCTTGTATTGCAGGAGCAGGGTTTTGAGCTCTTCTTGTTTATGCGTCGGAAGGCTCGGATTGATGTCGAAAGTTAGTTGGTGAGCTTGGTTCGTCGTAGCATGTTCGGTAAACTCGGCGAGGGCGAGGGCGTCGCTGGCTTCCTCATTTTCTTCGATATAGGCGACCGTCGTGCCTTTGCTCACATGCTTGTATTCGTTGCTGAAGTTCGTGAGCATCACTGTTGCTTTCCCTTCACGCAACTCGGCGATGCCTCTTGCGACCCAAATCTGACGGTTTACAAGCAGGTGCTGATCGCCCTCGATGACGCCTTCGAAGTCTGTGGGTTTTTCGGTGCCGACGCAAATTATGACGCTGGAGAGAGGCGGAAGGGGTGACGTGCTCGTCTATCACGTTCAATGCATGGTTCCCCGGCGTCGTCTGGGTAGGCAGCGCTTTTTCTGAAGTTAGTGTTATCGACTCAGACCTTAGGTCGATGACGGCACCGTGGTCACTTAGGAAGTCCATTCCAAGTATCACATCCCTTGAGCAGTGTTGTAGGATAACAAAGCTTGCAGGATAAGTCCGGTTATTGATGGTGACTCTCGCCGTGCAGACTCCAATTGGCGTTATCAGGTGGCCTCCAGCTGTCCGGATTTCGGGTCCACTCCAAGCGGTCTTTACTTTCTTCAGCTTGGCGGCGAATGGCCCACTGACGACGGAATAGTCGGCACCAGTGTCGACGAGAGCGGTGACGTTGTGACCGTCGATGAGAACGTCAAGGTCGCTAGTCCGTCATCTTGCGTTGCGGTTAGCTCGCGGCGTCGGGTCACGGCTGCGTCGATTTGTTGCGGTGCTTCCATCATGCTGCGTCGTCAGATCTAGCTGGTCCGCGAGGTTTCGTCGGCGGGGCTCTGTCTGCTTCGCGTCGTGGTCAGCAGGTTTCGTCGCGGCGTCATCGTCGGCGTCGGCGGAGGATCTTCGGTAGTTCGACGTACAGCAACCGCACCTCCATCGGTTGCTGCCCTTAGTTTTCCGGGTAAGGGCTCCGAGATGGGCCCCGAGCCGGACTGGTGTACTGCCTGCGATGCGGTGAGGTGTAGCGGCCTGGCGACGGCGAACGGGAAGGTCATCGGGGTGTCCACTGCGCTCCTGTGAGGTAGTCGGCGATGTCACGAGGTCGTTCGCCCGGCTGCGGACGCGGCGCGTTTACGGCGAAACCACGCAGTCCCATCTCCCGGTACTGGCAGCGGCGGTACGTGTGCGCGGCTTCACCGCAGTGGTAGAATAGGGGGGCGGTGGTCAGGGGCGCGCCAAACATCGGTCTTCCTCGGAGGGTAGCGCTGGCTGGCAGGTGGCCGGTATGGCGCCGGTGGTGGTGGGGGCGGTGTCTGGCGGCGGAACTGCGGCGGTGGCAAGTCTTCACGTGGGCGCGACGGGGGAGCGTTACGCCGCGCTGCAGCAGCGTAGCTCATCGCTTGTGGCTCGCGCTGCGCTGGTTCAGGTGCGCCCAGAACTTGCCAGATTTCCTGGCGCACGACGTCGGTGATCGGCTGCTCCTGAGGCTGCGAAGTTGGCAACAATTTGCGCAGCTCCTCCCGAACGATTGCTCGGATGGTGTCGCGCAGGTCGTCGGGATGCAGTGCTTGAACCTCCCCGTAGGTCGTCGAGGGAATGCGGCGGTTGTACTGGCTAGTACGCATCTCCAGCACCGTCTCGATCGTCGTAGCCTCCGAGACAAATTCCGTGACTGTCTTTGGTGGGTTGCGTACAAGGCCGGCAAACAGGTTTTGCTTAACCCGACGCATCAAGAAGCGAACCTTCTTTTCTTCGGACATGATTGGGTCAGCGTGGCGGAAGAGTCGGGTCATTTCCTCCGCAAAAATGGTGACGCCTTCGTTAGGAAGTTGCGCCCGTGTCTCCAGCAAGGTTGCTGCCCTTTCCTTTCGGACGACACTCGTGAACGTTTCCAAAAAAGTGCCGCGAAAGGTGTCCCAGGTTCGAAGAGTGGACTCCCGATTCTCGAACCAGGTCCTAGCTGCGTCGTCCAAGTAAAAGTACACGTGGCGCAGCTTGTCGTCGGCATCCCAATTGTTGAATGTGGAGACCCTTTCGAATGTCTCAAGCCAGGTTTCGGGGTCTTCACTTTGAGATCCGTGAAACGTCGGCGGCTCTCTGAGTGGCTGCATCACGATTGCCGCGGGAGGCACTGCGGCCTTCATCGTGCTTGTTGTCTTCGTCGCTGGGGCCAGGATCTTGTCGGGTAGGGGTCCGTATTCTTGTGGGAGACCTTGCTGCCTGCGGCTGGCTCGCTGCTCAGTGTTGACGTCGGTGTCCCCTTGGCGGTGTGGGCTTGGATCACGGCTGGAAGGGGGGCGTTCGGTACATGGAACGGGAAGCACCTCCACCAGATGTCACGTGGGTGTGACGTCGACGAAGGCAGCAGGCGACGTGTTTAAGATAAAACTGTGTATTAGGCCCTACTTGTGGCCGGTAAATGGAAAGTAAGATTACAGCAATACACGCTGGCACTGATAGCGGCGAACAGAGCGTCGGCCATCGATCAAACTGCACATCGTTGGAGCGCGCCAGCTTTTATGCATCACGCGTCGAACATTCCAGCCTTATCGCTGGTCATCGCGCAAGCTCTGGAATAATCTCGAGTGGTCGCGTCTTGCGCGCAATCTTAACAAAACGATCTACAATAATCGCGAAGGTTCCAGAACAATAAGCCGTGGTTTGAGCTGAGCTTTGATGACGGTCTTTGTGGGCGAAAACCGAATACAACAAAAGTGAAAATAAGAATAGCGCGTGGCAATATGTTGTTGCATTGTGACAGACTTTCTGCCTAGCGCTTTTCGGTGGCTCCAAAATATCCTAGGCGCGGACTTGTTTTCGCGAATCTCTCTCATCCAGCGTTCACTTTCGCCTTTAATTTTTGCCTCGACTAATTTCTGCACAATGGATTTTGGATGCGAAGCTTCTTATGCTCGGGGCTATGTCCTTCCCGCGGCCCCCGTCCCCCGTCCCGCGTCCCGCGTCCGGCTACTTTCATGAAGTAGGGAAGCACCCATTATGCGAACCAGATTACTGTAGTAATATGAAGGCCGTCAACCCTACCACAGTCATCAGAGTCATGGCCGAGAGCACAGAGAGGCTGCTTAGCAATGGCTAGCCAGGTGGTGTCTGTCGCCCAGGTTCACCCCATTTCTTGAGTCATGGCCGCCGGTACAGAGAGGCTGCTTAGCAATGGCTAGGTACGTGGTGTCTGTCGCCCAGGTTGACCCCATTCCTTTATCTTGCTTGCGTGTGTTTGGAGGGGGCTCAGTCCGTCCCTCTTTCCCGCGTCCCACACCACCACAGCGCATGCGCGTCCCCTCCCCATCTCTCTCCTATGCTCACTCCTTTCTCTCCTCTAGGAATCCTCTACTCTATGGAGCGGCTCCCGCGTCTTACACCCCCACAGCGCATGCACGTCCCCTCCCCCCTCTCTCTCTCCTCTCCTACGGTCCCCCCCGTCCTTTCCTCCAAGAATCCTCTACGGAGCGGCGTGCACGACAGGTGGTGTGACAGCTGCATACTCCGCTGGGGGGCGCTACGGTAGTTCCGCGGTATGAAAATGACGGAGCGCACGCGCCTCATTCTCTCTCCTGTGCAGCGCCGCGATGAGCGCCCTGACCGCTGCCGTGAAATGAGAGCGGCGACGTTACTCCCGCTCAAGCTAATTGTATCCCCGCTGCTTCGCATCCACACATCGTTCCCTTTAGCGGGAGATGGGAAGTTTTTTTTTTTTGCTCTAAATATATTTCCCATACTTGGTTGACTTCATCCTGTGGCCGCTCCTCCTTTTTTGCCTGTCGCATCCCGGATTTCTTTGTTCCACCAACTTTTTGGCTTTCTCTTGCCTTTCCAAGAAATAGTTTTCTTCTCTTTTTCTATCTATTTCGTGATTACATGTAGCAGCTCACTATACTTCCAGTCTTTGCCTGGCAGTTTGTCTACTTCTTCCTCGACTCTTGCGGCTATATTTGTTATCTGTTTCTCATTTCAATACGAGCTGCCAATGTTTGATTCTAGGTTGTTATTTTCAGTTTTATATCCCATTTGTAATTTTATGCGTTTATGATCACTACCCAAGCTGTTAATGCCTTCCTCGTCTATTCTCATCTCTCTAAGTTTGTCATGGATTCCTTCTGTCATGAGACAATAATCAATGCTCGATTGCCTGTTGCCGACTTTCCACGTGATCTGTCCCTCACACTTAGGCCCCGCGTTAACTATTTCAAGACTATGTTCCTCGCAGAGATCTAGCAATAACTTGCCATTGGAGTCTGAATATCCGTCAAGGTCATGTATGTGAGCATTCATGTCCCCTAGAAGGATTATTTCGGCATCATGACCAAATTCTTTAATATCGGTGCTTATGCATTTCACTATCTCCAGATTCTTTTCTCTGCAGTTAATCCCCGTCCACAAGTAAGCTACATCTAGCCACCTTTTCTTTCCACCTACAGTGCCCGAAACCCATAGGTGCTCTGAACACGTTAGCTTCACTCTATCCCATTTTGCTCTGCTATGAATTAGCATTCCAACACCCCCACCTCTCCTTTCTGATATGATCTTGTTGCATCCTTCCCAAATATAATTGGCAATATGTGGTGGCTCTTCCAAGTCTCTAAGGTGTGTTTCTGTAACCGCATAAACACCTATCTGTTCGTAGTTTAACTGTCCCTCAATCTCTAACCATTTTGCCTTTTTTCTGCCACCCTGCATGTTAATGGAACCAATTGCGACACGCGCCTTCTCCCTTCTTTTACTTTTTCTCTGATTTTAGATGCGAAGCATCTTATGCTCGGGGCTCTGTCCGTCCCTCCCGTGTCCCGCGTCCCGCGTCCGGCCACTGTCATGAAGTAGGGAAGCACACATTATGCGAACCAGAACCCTGTAGTAATATGAAGGCCGTCAACCCTAACACAGTCATCACAGTCATGGCCGAGAGCACAGAGAGGCTGCTTAGCAATGGCTAGGCAGGTGGTGTGTGTCGCCCAGGTTGACCCCATTCCTTGAGTCATGGCCGAGAGCACAGAGAGGCTGCTTAGCAATGGCTAGGTAGGTGGTGTCTGTCGCCCAGTTTGACCCCATTCCTTAATCTTGCTTGTATGTGTTTGGAAGGGGCTTAGTCCGTCCCTCCTTCCCGCGTCCCACACCACCACAGCGCATGCGCGTCCCCTCCCCTTCTCTCTCCTACGCTCACCCCCTTTCTCTCCTATAGGGATCTTCTACTCTACGTAGCGTCCCACAGCGCATCCCCTGCCCTATGCTCTCCTACGCTCACCCCCCTCCCTCTACTCTAGGAATCCTCTACTCTACGGAGCGGCTCCGGCGTCCCACACCCCCACAGCGCATGCACGTCCCCTCCCCCCTCTCTCTCCTCTCCTACGGTCCCCCCCGTCCTGTCCTCTAGGAATCCTCTAGGGAGCGGCGCGCACGACAGGTGGTGTGACAGCTGCATACTCCGCTGGGGGCGCCACGGTAGTTCCGCGGTATGAAAATGACGGAGCGCCCGGACCGCCGCCGTGAAACGAGAGCGGGGACGTTCCTCCCGCTCAAGCTGATTATCTTTGTTATTCTTTGTTATTGATTTCTTTGTTATTTTCGGCATAACCCGCTTATAACGATAATCGGTTATAACAATATTTTCATGGCACCTCAATATTGTTATAAGTGGACTCGACTGTGTATATATATATATTGTAAGCACATTTCAAGTACTTCATCATTCTCACTTGTAGATATCATCATCATCCCGACTCTTCCCTCTTCTTGGTGTTCTGAGCCGAGGCAGACACTGCCAAATAAACGGTGCTGCTGCCCCTGTCTGGTGAGGTCTTCCTGCGTCTTCTCCTTTCTGATATGATTATATGAATATATGAATATATATATATGATATGAATATATATATATATATATATATATATATATATATATATATATATATATATATATATATATATTGCCACGCGCGTTTCTTTCACTGTATTCAATTTCCGCCCACAAAGACTATCAGCAGTACTCGGCGCAGACCGCGCCTTATTGTTCCAGAAGCTTCTCGCTTGTAGTAGATCATTCTGTTAAGATTGCACGCAAGACGCTAACGCTCACGATTATTACAGAGCTTCCGCGACGACTAGTGATAAGGCTAGAATGTTCGACGCGTGCGTTATAAAAGCCGGCGCGTTCCAACGATGTACAGTTGATCGATGGCCGACGCTCTGTTCGCCGCTATCAGTGCAGTGTGTATTGCTGTAATCTGACTTTCTGTTTACCGGCCACAAGTTCGGCCTAATAAACAGTTTCATTTTGAACCTACTGACTTCTGCCTTCGTCGACGTCAAGACCACGTGACATCTGGTGGAGGTGCTGCTTCGTTCATGATCCGGACGCCCCCACGAAGCACTGACCCGGGCCCAAGCCACGAAGAAGCCGACGCCAAAGAACGCCCCGATCCTCGAACTAGCCGCAGGCAGAAGGGACTCCAGCCGGAGTACGGGCTACTTCCCGAAACCACCAGGCAGCCCAAGACCACGACATCGACCTCGACCGGAACGATGACCGCCCCAGCGGCCCCTACACAGATCCGGCTACATCAACCCAGGGAGCCACCCACCTTCCGGGCCTCATCACTCGAAGACCCGGAGAGCTGGCTCGAAAAGTTCGACCGCGTCGCCCTTTTCAATAACTGGACCGACGATGACAAGTTGCGCCACGTTTATTTCGCCCTGGAAGATTCCGCTCAGACATGGTTCGAGAACCTAGAAGCTACACTCACAACCTGGGACCTTTTTCGCGCCGCAATCCTGGACAGCTTCACAAACGTCGTCCGCAAGGAGAGAGCCGAAGCGCTGTTGGAAACACGTATGCAGCTGCCAAATGAAACCGTGGCGCTCTTCACGGAAGAGATGACGAGACTGTTCCGGCACGCCGACCCCACCATGGCTGAGGAGAAGAAGCTCCGGTTCCTGTTGCGAGGTGTTAAGCAAGAGCTGTTTGCGGGACTTCTCCGCAACCCGCCCAAGACTGTCGACGAATTTCTAACTGAGGCCACGACAATCGAAAAGGCACTTGAGATGCGCACAAGACAGTACGACCGCCGCTGTTCAACAACGAACTACGCCGAAGCTCATGGCCTCAGCACCAACGACCTGCGCGAGACCATCCGAGCGATCGTGCGGGAGGAGCTGCGCAAGCTGTTACCCTCGCCGCAGCCGCAAGTGGATTCGATCGCCGACATTGTCCGCGAGGAAGTTCGGCAATCACTTGGAATTCCCGAAGCACCACAGCCTCAGCCGGAAGCTATGAGCTACGCCGCTGCAGTCTGCCGCAACGCTCCTCCAAGGCCGCGTCAGGACGCTGCACCAGCGCAGTTCCGTCGCCAGGCTCCGCCGCCACCGCCACCGACGCCATACCGCCCCCCTACCGGTCAGCGCTGCGCTCCGAGGAAGATCGACGTTTGGCGCGCCCCTGACCACCGTCCACTGTGCTACCACTGCGGCGAGGCCGGCCACACCTACCGCCGTTGCCAGTACCGACAGATGGGGCTACGCGGTTTCGCCGTCAACGCGCCTCGTCCACAGCGGGGTGAACGACCACAAGACATTGCCGACTACCTCGCAGGAGCGCAGTGGACACCCCGACGACCCTCCCGTTCGCCGTCGCCAGGCCGCTACACCTCATCGCATCGTAGGCAGTACACCAGCCCGGCTCGGGGCCGATCTCCGATCCCTTACCCGGAAAACGGCAGCAACCGATGGAGGTGCGGTTGCTGTACGTCGAACTACCGAAGATCCTCCGCCGACGCCGACGACGCTGCAGCGACGAAACCTGCTGGACACGACGCGAAACAGACAGAGCCCTGCTGACGAAACGACGCGGATCGAGGAAGACCTGACGACGCACCATGAAAGCAGCGCAACAAATCGACGCAGCCGTGACCCGAGGCCGCGACCTAACCGGAACGCAAGGCGACGGACTAGCGACCTCGACGTTCTCATCGACGGCCACAACGTCACCGCTCTCGTCGACACTGGGGCCGACTATTCCGTCGTCAGTGGGCCATTCGCCGGCAAGCTGAAGAAAGTAAAGACCGCGTGGAGTGGACCCGAAATCCGGACAGCTGGAGGCCACCTGATAACGCCAATTGGAGTCTGCACGGCGAGAGTCACCATCAATAACCGGACTTATCCTGCGATCTTTGTGATCCTACAACACTGCTCCAGGGATGTGATACTTGGAATGGACTTCCTAAGTGACCACGGCGCCGTAATCGACCTGAGGTCTGAGTCGATAACACTAACCTCAGAAAAAGCGCTTCCGCCCGACGCGACGCCAGGAAACCACGCGTTGAATGTGATAGAAGAGCAGGTGACTGTGTCTCCGCTCTCCAGCGTCGTTATTTCTGTCGGTACCGAAAAACCCGCGAACCTTGAAGGCGTCATCGAGGGCGATCAGCACCTACTCCTGAACCGTCAAATTTGCGTCGCAAGAGGTATAGCTGAGCTGCGTGACGGTAAAACAAAGGTAGTGCTGCCAAACTTCAGCCACGAATATAGGCACCTCAACATTGGTACGACGGTCGCCTACATCGACGAATGCGTGGCCGCCAGCAACGCTTTCGCCCTCTTCGATGCTGCCGAACCTGTTTCGACGAATCGTGGTCCCGAACCAGAATTCGACGTCAACCCGAGCCTTCTGAAGGCCAAACAAGACGAGCTCAAAGCACTGCTCCTGCAATTCAAGGACTGCTTCTCGGCGTCGTCAAGAATTCGACAGACCCCAGTCGCGAAACATCGCATCATAACAGAAGAAAGTGCCCGACCAGTCCATCAGAGCCCGTACAGAGTGTCGACGCGAGAACGCGAGGCCGTGAAGAAACAAGTTGACGAAATGCTACGCGACGACATCATTCAGCCGTCCAAAAGTCCGTGGGCGTCACCCGTGGTCTTAGTGAAGAAGAAGGACGGAACCCTTCGTTTCTGCGTGGATTATCGTCGCCTGAACAAGATTACAAAGAAAGACGTGTACCCTCTCCCACGGATAGACGACACCCTGGATCGACTCCACAACGCGAAGTACTTTTCGTCGATGGACCTCAAGACCGGCTACTGGCAAATCGAAGTCGACGAGAGAGACCGAGAAAAGACTGCCTTTATAACACCAGATGGCCTGTTCGAGTTCAAAGTCATGCCCTTTGGCCTTTGCTCGGCTCCTGCAACTTTCCAACGCGTTATGGATACGGTGTTGGCCGGCTTGAAGTGGCAGACGTGCCTCGTGTACTTGGACGACGTCGTTGTGTTTGCCTCAAACTTCGACGAACACCTCCGGCGCCTTGAAGCTGTACTTCAATCAATCAAGAATTCCGGACTCACCCTGAAGCCAGAGAAGTGCCGCTTCGCGTACGAGGAGCTCTTGTTCTTGGGCCACGTTATCAGTAAGTCTGGAATTCGCCCGGACCCGCGAAAAACGGCTGCTATCGCCGCCTTCCCGCCGCCAACTGACAAAAAGGCCGTGCGCAGATTTCTCGGCTTGTGCGCTTACTACAGACGCTTCGTCAAGGAATTTTCACGTATCGCCGAGCCGCTAACTCACCTCACGAAAGCCGACGTGGAATTCAAGTGGGATACTGCGCAAGTCGAAGCATTTCACGAACTTAAACGACGCCTACAGACGCCACCAATACTTGCGCATTTCGACGAATACGCCGAAACAGAAGTACACACCGACGCAAGCAGTGTTGGACTCGGCGCAGTGCTTGTGCAGAGGTCTGACGGACTGGAAAGGGTCATCAGTTATGCTAGCCGGTCGCTATCCAAGGCGGAAGCCAACTATTCTACAACGGAAAAGGAGTGCATTGCCATCATCTGGGCAACATCCAAGTTTCGCCCCTACCTCTACGGCAGGCCTTTCAAAGTTGTGACCGACCACCACGCCTTGTGTTGGCTAGCTAACTTGAAGGACCCTTCAGGTCGCCTCGCACGGTGGAGCCTAAGACTTCAAGAATTCGACATTACCGTCGTTTACAAGTCCGGAAGAAAACACTCTGACGCCGACTGCCTGTCTCGTGCTCCCGTCGACCCACCGCCGCTGGACGACCAGGATGATGACGGCTTCCTGGGAACCATAAGTCCCGACGACTTCGCCGAGCGACAGCGCGCCGATCCGGAACTCAAGGGCCTTATGGAATACCTCGAGGGCAAAGCCACTGTGGCTCCAAAGGTATTCAGACGAGGACTGGAGTCGTTTTTCATGCGCAACGGCGTTCTTCTAAAGAAAAACTTCTCGCCACTTCGGGCCGACTCCCTCCTCGTAGTACCCTCGGCATTACGTCCAGAAGTTCTGCACGCTTTGCATGACGACCCGACGGCTGGACACCTTGGATTTTCCCGTACGCTGGCAAGGATACAAGAAAAGTACTACTGGCCTCGCCTCACTGCAGACGTCACCCACTACGTGAGGACTTGCCGAGATTGCCAGCGACGGAAGACACCACCGACTAGGCCAGCCGGACTTCTGCAGCCCATCGAGCCACCTCGCCGGCCGTTCCAGCAAATCGGCATGGACTTACTGGGGCCGTTTCCGACGTCGAATTCCGGAAATAAATGGATCGTCGTAGCTACTGACTACCTCACCCGCTACGCCGAGACAAGGGCGCTGCCCAAGGCAATGCCGCCTAGGTAGCAAAGTTCTTCGTAGAGAACATCGTACTGCGTCATGGCGCCCCAGAGGTCCTCATTACCGACAGAGGTACGGCCTTTACTGCGGACCTAACTCAGGCGATCCTGAGGTACAGCCAAACAAGTCACCGCCGGACCACCGCCTACCACCCACAGACCAACGGCCTGTCCGAGCGTCTAAATAAGACCATCGCCGACATGCTGGCCATGTACGTCGACGTCGAACACAAGACGTGGGACGCCATCCTTTCGTACGTGACCTTCGCATACAACACGGCCGTGCAAGAAACGACGCAGATGACGCCATACACGTTGGTCTACGGACGGAGCCCGGCAACGACGCTCGACGCCATGTTACCAAACGTGACCGACGAGGAAAACGTCGACGTAACCGCCTACCTACAGCCCGCCGAAGAAGCACGACAGCTCGCGCGCCTGCGGATCAAAAATCAGCAGACGACTGACAGCCGCCGCTACAATCTTCGACGACGGTTCGTGGAATACCAGCCCGGCGACCGCGTTTGGGTGTGGACGCCGATACGACGACGTGGACTCAGTGAAAAACTTCTGCGACGATACTTCGGACCGTATAGGGTGCTTCGACGTCTCGGCACACTCGATTACGAGGTTGTCCCCGACGGCATTTCGAACTCTCAACGGCGCCGTGCGCGACCTGAAGTCGTCCATGTCGTGCGCCTCAAGCCGTTTTACGCGCGGTAGAGAACCTGAGGACTGTACTTCCTTTTTTTTCTTTCATTGGACTTTCTTGCTTGTGCGTATTGTTTATTGAACTTTCTTGATTTATTGTCGTTATTTATTGTTACATGTCTTTTTACCATGTGTTCTGTTCTAAGCATCGGGACGATGCCTTTTCAGAAGGGGGGCATTGCCGCGCGCGTTTCTTTCACTGTATTCGATTTCCGCCCACAAAGACTAGCAGCAGTACTCGGCGCAGACCGCGCCTTATTGTTCCTGAAGCTTCTCGCTTGTAGTAGATCATTCTGTTAAGATTGCACGCAAGACGCTAACGCTCAAGATTATTCCAGAGCTTCCGCGACGAGTAGTGATAAGGCTAGAATGTTCGACGCGTGCGTTATAAAAGCCGGCGCGTTCCAACGATGTACAGTTGATCGACGGCCGACGCTCTGTTCGCCGCTATCAGTGCAGTGTGTATTGCTGTAATCTGACTTTCTGTTTACCGGCCACAAGTTCGGCCTAATAAACAGTTTCATTTTGGACCTACTGACTTCTGCCTTCGTCGACGTCACGACCACGTGACAAAATATATATATATATATATATATATATATATATATATATATATATATATATATATATATATATTGTTACACGGCGGGAATGCACCAGAAAGGCGATGAAGACGACGAATGTAATAGCGCTCGCGTTGTAGCTGTTCCGCCATCTTGGCTGCAGCTGCGTCTACCTCCCTCTGTATATTTTGTAAATATATTTCTTCCTTTTATACTCTCACCCCCGTGACATTCCGTGACAATATATATATATATATATATATATATATATATATATATATATGTATATATATTTATATATATATATATATGTATATATATATATATATATATATATATATATATATATATATATATATATATATATATATATATATATATATATATATATATATATATATTGTCACGACGTCAAAAGCAGAGGTCTTGACGCAGCAGAGATTGAGATAACTGAAGCAGGTAAGTCTCTTTAATAGAACGCGCAAAAACGAGTTTTTCTTCTTCCTTTCTACTGTCCTACATGGCACATGCATAATGTATCGTCGTCTTTCTTGCTTTCTTGCCACAAGCACGTGACAATATATATATATATATATATATATATATATATATATATATATATATATATATATATATATATACGGGACATGACGGCAAAAATCAGCCGAGACTGTCCATATAATTGCTATCGCAATGAAAGTAAACTACTTCTGTGATGACTGGTTTCGCTTCGTATTCTACTCACTCCTGTGACGAATAGATCAACCACCTTTTTTAACACGAAAGTGCTTCATGCCGGGGGCTCCAGGACTTCAGTTGCGTATTCCCATCACTGAAATGACGTCGAAAAAATGCACATGATCAGACAGCAAAGAAAAAAATGTTGCAGTGGCTTAGCTCGGCTATGCCAGGATATACGTAGCGTTTGCAAAGGTTCAGCTGATTATTCTTAGCTTTCCTGATTGTCTAGATTGCCTAGGATTAGCTTGATTATCATGCTTACTGCTGCTCCAATGACACACAAACACGGTATACGTATTATGTGGCACATGTATATTTTTTCTCAACGTCAGGTTGCTTCTCTAGTGCCACAAAGACGGCTTGGTGATCAGTGAAGTAACACGCTGCCGTCTCTATGGCCCCAACACAGTATTCTGTTCATTCTTCCTACCCTCAACCGCTAATTGACAGGCAACTACTTCGGGTTCCGATGAGTCACGCTTCTCCGCTCTTCTGCGCCGTTGAGCAGCATTTGCGCTCTCCTTCTCCATGGCTATACCACACTGGCAAACGCCAGTCAGAAGCGCAGCGGCTCCAGCGCAGTGTCAGACGGCGACTGCACAGCAAAGGCGAATAGCTGCGCGCGCGCGCCAGGCGCCAATGCGTCTACCACGGCTACGACGTCACTCCTCTGGAATGCGCAGACCGGCGGCGGTGAGTTGCGCGCGGCGGCGGCGGCGGAGTGCGCGGCAGACATGGAGGATGGCGGGAGATGCCGGCTCCGGTGCGCCAGCTGTGTGACATCACTGATCCTCGCGCATGCGCAGCCTGGCTCTTGATGTGCCGCGCGAAACGGGTTTGGCTAGGCCAGTGTAGCTAACGCTACAAAAAAGGTTTCATCAACGGGAGTCTAACCCACGACCTCTCGGTCTGGGACAACACCTGCCGGGCACGTTATCCACTGAGCCACGGTCCCACGCTCCTGCGCAACGTTACTAGAATAAACTCAGTGTCAAAGCTCCGCCGGAGAGGCGGTCCGCGTGGCGGTCGCGAGAACCAGTGGCGCTGTAGTCGAGTCTAGCTCCCGCGTCCGCGCGGCGCGTGTTGTGCTCGGCGCCGGCGAAATGCAAGCGGTTAGAGCGAATGGTGCGCTGTGTTCACTCGTCAGTTCCGGGACTGTTCTTGACCCTGTGTAGTGTCTTATACGAAAACACGTGTGCCGTGTACGACGCGTAACGAGGACGAACAGATTTATCGACGGTGCGGTATGCCTACTTGCTTTGCGCCGGGCCGCAAGAGCGGCTACCGCAACGGCAACTCCGCTTCACGCCACTTCTTTATTTATTTATTTATTTATTTATTTATTTATTTATTTATTTATTTATTTATTTATTGTTTGTGTGTTTGTTTATTTATTTATTTATTTATTTATTTATTTATTTATTTCCTTTGTAAACGTGGTTACACAATGGCAGGGGGCCAAGATAAAAGCGGCTATAAGCAGCTTGAGACGCTCGTAGCCACCGGTTTCTCTCGCGTTGGGGTGACGGGCGAGCCGGTGCACGATCGTAACAGAATTTCCTTTCTGTCTAGACTTGCACCTTACCCGAGAGTTGATTTTGATTGTGCAAATAAAATTATTTTTCTTGTTGTTATTATTATTATTATTATTATTATTATTATTATTATTATTATTATTATTCAATGGCGGCAACACTTGGTGGATATGGCGCAGGTGACGTGGTTCAGTATTATATACACTCTGCGACAACAATTACACAACAGTTACGAGTACAAGAAATACAAAATAATATACACTACATAAATATAATTGTAGGTGAAGAGGGAGTCGTTTATACAACAATGTCATTTAAGGGCATGATCCAGGCACACACGGAAAGGTAGTTGTAAAATCCAACAAAAATAACCCAAGAGAGTGACCGTATGAGCGTAACAAGTTGAGACCGTGCTGTAGTAGTGGTTTCAAATTCAGCATGCTGAAGTGAATGCAGTAATTCTTGTAATTTGTTTTCTATCATTTGCATGCGATTATTTCTTTATTAGGGTGTAAAACAATGGTCACCCCGAAGGAACTCCAAAAAAACCTACACCATTCAAAATGTGGGAGCAAGCTTTACATCGCAAACATAGATAGCTCACTGCGAAATGAAAGGTCTATGAGGTCCAGTCTGAGAATGACTACATTGTAAAGCACTAAAGTCATGTTTTGCCGGACAAGAAGCTTTTATATCATGCGGAAAGTGGGAGCTCGCGCGCGGTACTCATCCACGCTTGTTCTCAGAACTTCCACCCCATATATCGAAGCCAAAATGTTCAAAACCTAGGCGCCAAGCCTCCCCCCCCTCCCCCCCCCCCCCCCAAAAAAAAGCGCATGTCACCCCTCGAAAGCCCAGTGCCCAGTTTTGAAGGAGCCGCCAGAAATACAACAGCAAGATGAAAGGCAAGCGATTAACAACGCTGCCGAGACTGAGATTTGCACCATATTAACATTCGATCATATTAACATTCGATTCGGCCTTCAAAGCAGTGGATTTTTTTTTTTTGCGTTAGCATGCCCGATATGTGGTGCTTATGAACCAGCAAAATTGTATATAAATGGTCATGTCTCACCAATGAGCAGGTTTTGTTACATTTCCTTCATAATAGAGCAACATATCTTCTTTTTGATCGTATACAGTGTTCCCAATTCGGAAGCTTAGCGCAGCTAGGGGTGTCGCACACATCGGTGTCACTTTTTGGTGGAGCGTAGCACATCGGGAAGAAACAGACCGTGAGTGCAGTACATCTATGGGTACGTTCACAGAAAAATGGAAGAGGTAACAACGCGCGAAGATTGCCTAGCACCCCTGAGCAGTGCGCAGCCGAGCCCAAAACACACGCAAGTGCATTCACTCGGAGGAGGTATTTCCGTAAAGGCTGCCTAAGTCGCCCCTCACAAGAACTTTCTACTTTAAAAGCAATTGAGAAAACTACCTAGAGCCCTTTGACGAAAACCCCTTAGTTGGTGACCACTTTTCGATTGTGCTTGAGAATTTCGAGTGGTTTCCACGGCATCCTTTGAGCTGTATCGCTCATGATCAGGACGTGATGGCTAGAATAGCGATGTTTTACATTGTGATGACAATTTTCTCTTTTTTTTGCAAGCAATTCACTCAGGAACTCCAGCTTTCTTAAAAGGTGGAATATTCCAGAAAGAAGGTGAAGTTGCTGTAACATTTTCCCTTTACTCTCGATTTTTAGCTGTCGCGAAGGCTTGCCTTGAATACAGTGTAAGGCATGGGTACTGTTTCTGCGAGAACTTCATTTTTTCAAATAGTAGAAAACATGAGTACTATTTTTCTAGAAAGTCTTTGTATTCCCTGTAGTCAACTTGTTTGCACATATAAATGGTTGTACAAACGTTTTGGGTCATTTTTCGTCTAGGTGGGACGGCTGTTGTTAAGTTTTTTAGTTCCCCCCCCCCCCTTCTTTGTTCCTTAACTGTTGTCACGTGCATTTATAAGATGCTCTCGTATGAATAAAATTTTCAGTTGGAAGTCAGCGCTTGTCCTGTGCTTTGTGCAGCGTCCGTTCTTTGCGCTGTTAATTTAAGTAAGTCGTTAAAATGGTAGCAGTTGTTAGTAAAACTACGTTGAAAATGTTCATTCAATAAGAAATTGCCACACTTGAGGGTTAAACGCAACGTAAACAGCTAAAATTTACGATAGGCTGGACATTATTTGATTCTTAGCCAACCAATGAGCAACATATCCGGGCCAATACATACAGGTAACCTTATGCATATCCACCTAAGCAGTCCACAAATACGACGCGAGAATGTGGACTGGAAGCATGATAAATGTTGAAGTTTGATAATAGTACTACTAGAAAGCCGCCGCGAGCAACAGCGCGCCGGACCGCCGCGGTACGCCGCCGTAGCAGACGATGCGCCGAGAGTAGCGCAAGAGTTGACTGCAGCGCCGCTAGTTCTCGCGACCGCCGTTCGGCCCACTCTCCTCCGCTGGCGGAGATACGGAGCTTTGAAACTGAGTTTATTCTAGTAACGTTGCTCCTGCGGCTCTACAGGCGCGGCTTTTATATCTACCATTTTTCTCCCGTAGCGTTCTTGTTCAGCGAGGTGTTGCCGGCTTCTGGGAGCAGTAAAGTCATGTAATGCACCATGACCGTGGCATCCGTGATTAACTCCTGCAAAGCGTCGTTGTTACGCGTCCGTCGATTTGGCGCGTTTCTAATACGAGAAGTGCAATTTTGTCAACGCGTGACACACCACGAGGTGGCGACCTTATCTCAAGCGTCGGCCTCACTCATAGCATGCATCCATACCAAAAATAGCTCTGCGACGCGCGCCTGCCTCGCCTGGCTGTATACCACCGCGTTCCCCGCTTGCGCTCACCCCGAGAGAAGTCACGGCCGGGCTACAGGGGAGACACCCCTCCAGTCCGGCCGTGGTGTTCAATAACTTTTTAAAATGCGGCGGGATGGCAACCTGAGTCCAAGTTCTAAGGCCAGACAGCGACGCTCTGGTGGCTGTCACACCGCTTTCTCTGATCACGCTCTCATCGTTAACTCCTACAGCTACTACAAGGGTTTGCTTTATCATTGATCATGGATGTTACTCGTGGGGATGGATATGTACCACCAAGTGCCGGCGTAGGTGCATCCACGTTGAGCGGTGCTATAGGTGCCAAACAGTAGTACATATTGTGCCAGTTCTGTTATATCGATCTATAAACTGAACATTCAACTACTTTTGTAAGGACACGTTTTATTTTCGTGTTATACCGATTCGTATGACGGAGTGAAGGCCATGTTTTTTTTTTTGGTGGTAGCGCTGCCCATTGAGTACATGAATATGGCCACGTGTGTTTTATTTTCATGTATTCGGATTATACCCGCAAAGACTGTTAGCAACGCTCGGCACAGGCCGTGCCACATTGTCTGAAAAGCATCGGCATTGTTTGAGATAACTGTGTTAAGAATGCGCGCAGGACGCGAATAGTCTAGTTTATTCGACAGCATACGCGGCCACCAGTGATAACGTTGGAATCTTCGATAGCACATGAGTAAAGTTCTTGATGATTCTCGTCGTCGATCACGTAGATCTTGACGATGATCGGCAGCAATGATGAAGTCACACGCAGGCAGCAGTGGAGATTAGATGGACGAACTTGTTTATAAAAACGAAGAATAGTACATACAACTGAGCTTAAGAGATACAAAGATTGAAACAAGACAAATCTACAGTCTCACTCTTCTACTTATAATCTAAGTTAGAGCCCAGACTGTCTTAACATGATATTGCCGCTAGCCTCACCGATCTATCAGGAACGCTGATTACAGCCCAGGCTAGCTTTACGTACATTGTACGGAGCCTCACTGATCTATCAGTCACGCTGATTACAGCCCCGACTCCCCTGCTACCATCGTGCAGGTCAATATCTAGCGTTCTCAACAAAGAAAATGGGCGGTGGCCGTACTTTACCCCTCCCTTGACCGCGGCGGCCAATTAGAGAGTAAATATTCGTAGGCCACAGCCCACCGGGCAGGGTCTAAAGGGAAGACCAAAATATCGAGAAAAAGAACGGCTTTCCTCCTTCCTCATCCACAAGTGGACACACACAGTGTCAGGAGCGGATGCCACACGTGCGGAATTTATTGCGCAGACATTCCGCTCTTCGGCGGCATCGACAGCCAGCAAAAAGGCACCGCGACGCCAACTCAACGCGAAACGGGGCTACTGGGGTTTCGCCTCTGCAGCATGTTGTCATCGCAGGCAGATGCCATTAAACAGCGCCGCCTGCGCTCCGGACCCACACAGGGTGGTCTCTCTTGGCCGGAAGCGGCGTCTTCCCGGAGTTCGAAAACAACACCGCCGCGGCCGTGGCCCAGACCTTACGCCAGAGGGGAGACGGCGGGCAACCGCTCGCGTGGCGCCATCGCAGCCGACACGACTGCCCGCGATGCACTCAAACACAGCGGGAGGTGTACGACACAGGTCCCCGCTCCGAAATCCGACCCCTCTCGGCATTCCGCGACCTCGCGGTTCTCCCCTTGGTGCGAAACCGCTCTCGCCCTGAGCGCGCAACACAAAAGAAAAGCTCGGCGGCCGCCGTCGACGAGCGAAAAGACACTGCCCTCCCCCCTGAAAACGTCAACACGCCGGCCTCCTTAGGGCGCAAAACCATAAGCGGCCTTACAACATGTATAAAAGCACGCGGGTTACCGCTTGGCAGAATAACAATAGCCGACGACTGTTCGCTTCGCTATCACCTGACAGCGTGAATTGTTTGTAGTACCTTGTCTTTTCATTTTCCAGGTACAAGTTCACCCAAATAAAAAGTTTAGTCTTGAACAAGCCGACTGCAGCGTTCGTCAACGTCAAAACCGCGGGACAATATTGCGCCACTTAAACAAAACGCGCTATTACTCTATAGTCAAGAGACTCTGCGTAGTGAATAAGGTGATTTCTTGTTTAATGAAGAGCCTTCTTGTTGAAATGAATACTTTTCTTTCCAGGAAGTCTTTGTCCGAGGGTGTGGGATGGCATCTTATGCTGGGACAGTGTGCCTGCTAATACCACCGCCAGGGCACCTTGCCCGGCATACCTACGCGACTTCGACACAAGCCGTACGTAGCCTACATATAATTCTCCGTAGTTGATGGCACAACGCGAAATTTTTCTTATTCTGGCTGGCATCGCCCTGCCGCCCCCCGTTTTTGGAGACGTCTCCGGTGTGCTAGAGTGCTCGTTCATGTGCTTCCTCTTTCAATTTGGTATCGTCTCACAACACACACACCGAATTTTGAACACTGCATTCCACACACCGCAAAAGTTCCGACTTGTCTGCACCCCTGGGCACGCCTCTCTCCCCAGTCATGACTGCCAGATGAGGAGGACACAAACACGGAACTTTTAGGATAACGAGACACTGTCGATTACTATAGACGAGAACGCCTTCGGTACTCTCCACCACACCACGCGCTGACCCGAGAGGATGCAACCGCGGTGCATCAACTGCAGGCCAACATATTCCCCAACCTATATTTCGTCCACATCCTCCATCCCACTTCTTACCATGACAAATGTCCTGGCTGCGGAGCGGTCCCGACGTTATTTCACGTAACGCTGGAATGTCAGCGTCCGCCTGCCAATCGTTCTCCCCACCTCTTCCCCTGTTCCAACCCTGCAAGACGGGGAGGCCATGCTGTGTGACGAAAGCCCGAGTGGCCAGCGGGCGCTGGTCCGTCGGGCACAGGACGCGGCAGCTACTGTTGGAGCTCTGGACTGAGAGCCCCACCCGACATTCCTCAATGAAAATAAAAAGTTTTTCTCTCTCTCTCTCTCTCTCAATTTACTTTGCAATATCACAATTACAAAATGTCTATTCTATGAAGCATTATCGAGAGACACAACCCTTCAGGAAACTTGTGTAGCATAACGTAGTACATAGTCACAAGTGCTGATCAGCATTCAGTCCACTTGCATTGACGCATAATGCGAAGAAAATAACAAGTGGCTGCTCACGTCCTATTTATCATGATTATCATGTTCAGCCTGTTTAGGACTACTGCAACGCGAAGGCCCCTTCCCATACTGTCAAGTTTAACGTATTCTTTAGCCTATCTAGTTTACCCTATACTACTTTTTATCATACGAAATATGCAGGCGGCGGTAAAAAAACATGGAGAAAGCTTGAGCTTCGCCCTCAAGAGCAGAACGCGATAATGTAATCGGGCCTCGTGCGCATTGCCTTCGTGCGCATTGCCTGCTTGGGTTCTCGGTGCATGCCTCAACCGCGCCTAAAGGAAGGAACCATTGTGCGCATAACGTTTGCCGTTTCAAAGAATTCTTCAATGTCTACTGCAAGCACAGCTAAGTGCCCACTACGCCATAATTATTCCTTTTGCGAATCAGCGAAGGGCCCACTACGCGTCCGTAGGGCAACACGCGAACTTGCACAGCTGTTCATTTTATTGATGCTTCTGCTGCTGATAATGATCAAATGTGTGAGTGCTTAGTAAGAGGTGGGCCTTCGGAACACCCACTCGTTGCGCAATTCATGTTTTGACTTTTGACACCTGGTGGGATTCTACGCTTCTGCGACGCAATATTACATGCGTTAAGGAAACTCCTTCCACTGACTGACATTCATATAGCGTTTTAAGGCGAAAGCCTTTAATGGCTCACACTCGCGTCCATCCGTCCGCGCCCTGGAACAGCGACAGCTGCGGCCTCTCCCCCCTCACTTATCTCAGCAATCACGTGATGGCACAGCGGCGCGTCCGGCAACGCTCCTTCGTCAATGACGCGAGCGAGCAGCGGCCGAAGTTGGTGACGCCAGGTACGTCACGTTACGTTGACGCGAAAACGGAGCGCTCTACACTCGCACGCGTGCGCCGCGCTACTTTGCCTTGACGCATGCGCGTTCGAGCACGCTCGACGTCCCTTCGTCACGAAGAGACGCAGACGAGGTGGAGTGTCCGTAACGTGGCCGGCGCGAAAGGTAGCATGTCGCACCTTGCGCCGACGGACGCTGGTCGCGTCGGTCGCGCCTCGCGTCGGACTATATGTATAGTGTGTTCGCGCCTCGCGTCCAACTGTAGTGTGTGTGCGGAGAAAGCCGTACACACTTTCGAATTTACAAAGTGTCCTTCCATTTCTTTTCGTAAATCAGCTTCAAGAAATATTCTGGCCAGACTTCACTGCGACCCTGATAGGCCACCTGCGCGTGTGCTCTTTCACGAGAGCATTGTTCAGTTCTTAGATGTGCTGAAACAACAGGACTTTGTACCTGATTGGCGGGCCAGGGCTGAAGCTCTGGCATACCTTAAGGAATTTTAAGCAAAAGCCAGTGCCTTTTAGGGGCGAAGCTCCTTAGGGCCTAGCCTTGTCCGGCGTCCGTCACGCTACACAAAGCCGAAACCAAAAATGATCACCTGCACAACGAAAAACGAAAACTCTTTTCCAGCTGACTTGGAAAAGAGTTCAGAGCGTTTCCGTTGTGTGTCGCGCGTGGACCCAAGGAAATATAAGTTCAGGGTGTCCCACTAGTTAACTAGCGGCAAAGTAAGGGTTCAGCCGGGAGCCTGCGGGAAAGAGAATAGGCAAAGTAGGCAGGGCTATGCTTTGTGCGAGTTTTAGCAGAGCCATGCGAAATTGGGTTTTGTTTGTTTACTGTTTTATTCGCATGCCCTCTGTATAGAAGCGACTAAAGAAAGGTTAACGCGGGAGTCGCGTATTTGTTTAGTAAGATTTCTGACAGATAAGTGTAGAGCTAGTTTATTCACACATTCGTGGAGTGCTCGTAGTGGCACTAGTACGTGTACTTACGGATGTCTGTTACGAACAGCGTCCTGATGTTGGGGCAGTATTTCTTCGGCTCAAAGGGACAGGTCTAACTTTGGTGGCGCAAAGATTTGTGGCCGATAGGGTCAAGCGCAAGCTTATCTTGAATAATGATGACCGAGTCGTTGCCCTGATGTAGCGAGAGCCTCAAGTCGATTCTTACTTTCATTGGCCGGTTGGTGCGTTGTATTCTTGTTTACAGTTTGTTTAGGTAGGCACACTGTGAGTGTAGTGTGTCAGCTATACGGCTTTTATGTGTTTTCAAGAGTGACTGGTTTTGATGTTGCTACGGGAGGGCCACAGGATTAACACTAGGATATGGGGAAACGGCCACCTTGAGTGGAGCTAAGCCTGGTGAATCTTGGTAGAGGATTGCAGTGTGCTTGCTTGTTTGTGGTTGTGTTTTCGGCGCAGTTTCCTAAAGTCCTCAAGCAATCAAGGGCTGGTTCAGCGAGGCAGACGGTGCCTTCGGGGAAGAACGACGGAGGATGTCACCTCATCTATGCGAGCGGCGCTCCCTATGGTCCTATTGCGATGTGAACATGGGATCCAGTCTTCAAGCCAAGAGTAGTGGAGGAAAAGCTGCGTTACATATCCCTCTGCACATTGCCTGCTGGGCACTGTACCTCGGGATCTTCTTTCCCCGGCGGAGAAGCTGTTACGATCGGCCTTGGAAGCTATCATGGCAGAGGCAGCGGAGAATGCTCCTGTCACACAAAAGTTCCTCCCGGGTTCGCTGCCCTTCGGCGGCGCAAGTTTAACTCCATTTTCTTGGTATGCCCACGAGCGTGCGGCGTGCTCAGGTGACCAGAAATCCAACCAGGGTTCCGCGAACAGCCCTTTCTTGCATGATGCTGCCGGCGTGGGATAGAGCTGCTGACACCGTCCCAGCGACGCGGCATGTCTCTGCAGCTGGACGGAGCAATTAGCGGCTGCAGGTGTGATCGACAGCAGCAGCCACATGTTCAGAGGTCACCGACTTGGCACCAGTCCGGTCCCCCCTTCGGACTCTTCCTTCTCGCCGACAATTCCGAGTCGTCTGGGACATCCCCATGTGTGGGGCATTGGTGTTCCCCAATTGGACTTCTCGCCCTTGCCATTTTGAGGAATGTGTTGCGCGTCCCGTTACCTCCTTTCTGGGGGCAGGGCATTGTGGCGGCAGGACGCCTTATTGGCGGGTGTTGCTGACACCGGTTTAATTGCCTCAAGTTGCCAGACTCGGGGATTTAAAAGACCGAAGACTTTTTGTAAAAATAACACTCTTTTCTTGATCTCTTAATGTAAATAAACGTCTGTCATATCTCTCCTACGAGTGCCTTCCTCTCTGCTAAAGATGGGCTAGGGGACCGGCGGCGGGCCAGCTACCAACGAGGAGACCCGCCGGACCCGAGTCGCAACAGTGCGTGCGTGCGTCCATCCATCCATCCATCCATCCGTTCATCCGTCCGTGCGTCCGACCATGCGTCCGTCCGTCTGTGCATCCGTGCCTCCGTACGTCCATCTGTCCGTCCTTTATAATACTCGGCGACTTCAGCGTAGACATTCCGGACCTTAGGGCCTAGCTTCGCCCACTCGTCATCATTCACTTCGTGGAGATGCGTGGATTTTTAAAATTTTTTTTCAATTGCTCATCTTGACATTGTTGTAGTTTTGTGTATTACTGTAAATGGAGCCTGTTGTTCAGGTACATGCAATGTTAATGACAGGTAAAAAAAATTACACCAACTCCCGCTAAAGGGAACCATGTGTAGATGTGAAGCAGGGGGGCGCTAACGCTTACACTGGCGGCGGCGTTGACGCTGGCGCTCATCGCAGCTTTGCGCAGGACAGAAAACTGGGGAGGCGCAAAGCAGGCAGTGATGGAGCAGTGTTTCCTACTGGAACATGCCAATCGCTGCTAATGGGCAATGAGAGAGAGAAGACTCCGACTGGACACAGAGACCCGCACTCCGCTTTTAGTTAAAGCGCACGCTGCGAATTTTTATTGTTCAACAACGCACAGGAGAAATCTCCCACCGGCACCACCTTGGAGGTCAAGATCCATTGCCATATATACGGGGTGGCCAGTGAACGGTTGTGCAGCGCGAGCAGTCGGTTTTTTCAACCAAGAAACTCGCTAGCAGACGCTGCCTGCGTCGGCATCGCGAGGCGAGAGAGGGGGGAGCGTAGGAAAGGAGAGAGAGGGGGTGACACGCATGCGCAGTGGGGAGTGTGAACGCCGTGGGCAGGGATGCGTAGAGGAGAGGGGGGGGAGTGTAAGAGGGGAGAGAGAAGGGGAGGCGCATGCGCAGTGAGAGTGTGGTTGCCGCGGGGAGGGGTGCCTAGAGGGGGAGAGGAGATCTTTTATTTTTATTTTTTTTAAAGGGTTTGCGCATGCGCGGTGCGCACGCGGCACACCACCACCACCGGATTAAGCTTCGCTATAAGATGCTTCGATGCTTCACGTCTAAAAAACAATATTGTGGCACTGTGGTCAATATTGTGGCACAATATTGTGGCCCTGGACGACCCTGAGTTCGTCGACCGAGGCAGTGCTAGACATGCATTTGCAAAAGTCTGCCTCGGTGATTTGGTGTCTTCTTCTTTTGTCGTGTAAGCGGGGGGCACTGCCACATAAGGTGCTGAAGTGTAGCCAATCGGGCGCACTCAGGGCAGTTGGGAGAAATATCTGTATGCGAGGCCACGTATGGCGGTCATGGGAACATCTGCGTTTGGATTAATCGAAGGGAAATATCTTCACTTCTGCTTAGATCCCCGTGTGGCATTGATAGTGATCTCCTGCCGAAGCGATAATGAGAGGTAATCTCATTGAAGGTGGTAAATGGGCCGGCGACGTCGACAACTCCTGCCCCATTGGAAGCCTTGATGCCCGAGGCGGAGGGAGAGGTCTCGCGCGCGGGCTAGCTCATTAGGATTGGCGAAGCCGTCTACGGTGGTGCCCATGTGAGCAAGAAACGACGTCAACTCGTGAGGGTAAATTTCACTTTTAGTAAAAATGCCGTGAGCAGTCCTCGAAATTAGATTTGCATCACCCCGCAGGGGCGTCTGCGCAAGCAGGCGTTTGATGTGTAGCGACACCACGGACCCGGGCTAACGGGGCGGGGGGAGGGGGGGGGGGGTAGTTCTACCTCCTCCCACGTCTAGCCGTGCGTGGCTTAGCCGTGTGCGGGGAAAAGGGATCCTGGGGGGTTGAGCCGACGCCGGGTGATTGGACCTTTAAGGCCCCCCGGCAGAGGCAACACACACCTTTGGCCCCGGCTTCACGTAGACGGAACCCCTGGGCTGACCCACCCAGGGGAGATAGGCAGTCGCCTTTTCCTGTCTCTCTCTCCTCTTATCTACATCTTTTAAATGCGATGCATTTCTTAGCGAACTTCGGCGACTTTGAGCGTATCTATCTATCTATCTATCTATCTATCTATCTATCTATCTATCTATCTATCTATCTATCTATCTATCTATCTATCTATCTATCTATCTATCTATCTATCTATCTATCTATCTATCTATCTACGACTTTGTGCTCTCCTGGCCGTATCGTTAATGGGATTTATACCAAATTTGGTATGGCATAACATGACTGTATGACGAACATAAATGGCTGGTCATATCATGAAAATCATGAATAACTTGTCATGAAAAGTATGATTTACATGCCACGCTCATGGCGCGCTCGCGGCCGTTTCGTTAGCTTGACATACACCAAATTTGAGATTGAGTGACATGACTGTATGACGAACATAAATGACAAGTGGTAATATGGAAATCATGATATGTCATGAGCGACATGACTTGCATTCCACGCTCATAGCGCGCTCGCGGCCGTTTCGTTAGCTTGATATACACCAAATATGGTATTGAGTGACATGACTGTATGACGAACATAAATGACAAGTCGTAATATGGAAATCACGGCTTGTCATGTGCGATATGACTTGCATTCCACGCTCATGGCGCGCTCGCGGCCGTTTCGTTAGCTTGAGATACACTAAATTTGGTATTGAGTGATATGACTGTATGACGAACATAAATGACAAGTCGTAATATGGAAATCATGGCTTGTCATGTGCGACATGACTTGCATTCCACGCTCATGGCACGCTCGCGGCCGTTTCGTTAGCTTGATATACACCAAATTTCCTATTGAGTGACATGCCTGTATGATGAACATAAATGACAAGTGGTAATATGGAAATCATGACTTGTCATGTGCGACATGACTTGCATGCCACGCTCATTACGCGCTCGCGGCCGTTTCGTTAGCTTGAGATACACTAAATTTGGTATTGAGTGACATGACTGTATGACGAACATAAATGACAAATGGTAATATGGAAATCATGACTTCATGAGCGACATGACTTGCATTCCACGCTCATGGCGCGCTCGCGGCCGTTTCATTAGCTGGATATAGACCAAATTTGGTACTGAGTGACATGACTGTATGAGGAACATAAATGACAATTGGTAATATGGAAATCACGACTTTCATGTGCGACATGACTTGCATGCCACGCTCATGGCGTGCTCGCGGCCGTTTCGTTAGCTTGACATACACCAGTTTGGTATTGAGTGACATGACTGTATGACGAGCATAAATGACAAGTGGTAATATGGAAATCATGACTTGTCATGTGCGACATGACTTGCATTCCACGTTCATGGAACGCTCGCGGCTGTTTCGTTAGCTTGATGTACACCAAATTTGGTATTGAGTGACATGACTGCATAACGAACATAAGTGGCAGGTGGTAACATGAAAATCTTGGCATGCATGCCATCTACAATGCCATTTACATGCCACGCTCATGGTGCGCTTGCGTCCAGTTCGCTAGCTTGAAATACACGAAAATTGGTATATCGCGACGCGACTGTATGACGAACACAAATGACAGGTCGTAACATGTAAAACATGACATGCAAATTATGTAAATATGATTTCCTCCTTCCTGGCCGCTTCGCATTACATCGATTCCCACAGTGGTTGGGATCTGCCGGCTTTTTTTCTTCTTTTAATGTTTCCTGTCCTCTACTCTTTTCAATTCACTTCCGTTTTCCCAGGCGGCAAGGGTTAATCTTGTGTATTATGCCCAGTCTTGCGTATATATATATATATATATATATATATATATATATATATATATATATATATATATATATATATATATATATATATATATATATATATATATAGGGTTATAGTGGTGGTGTATAGCTGACGTCTGCAGACCTTTGAAATCTGCAACGTCCCCTTGTTGGACTCGCTGGTGGGCGGCTAGCAGCGGTGCCGAATAGGAAGACTATTTGATGGCAAACGTTTTTCCCTCTTCATATGATCGCGCTAACAAAAGAGTGCGCACCGAAGTAAGTTTCAAGTTCCCAGTACAAATAAATTATGCCTTTCCTCGATTTCATGTCGTGCATACTGAACAGCCAGAAAGAACAGCCAGAAACCTCTCACCCTTTCTTGTGTCAAAATCCCTCATGGATAAGCTTGGACCTGGTTTCAAGGTAACAAAAATAGCAAGCGGAGATCTCCTTTTTGAAGTATGTAGTGAAACCCAGCATGACAAAGTGACTACCATACAGACATTCGGTGACGTTTCTGTCACACTTACAAAGCACAAATCCATGAACAGTGTCCGCGGCGTCGTGTCCGACGATGACGTGATTCAACTCAGTGAAACAGAACTGCACGAGGGCTGGACTGAGCACAATGTAATTGATGTCCAAAGAACCAAAATCCGACGTGATGATAATGAAATACCTACCAAGCACATGATCCTGACATTTGGCAGCAGTACATTACCAGAGCACATAGAAACAGGCTATATCCGAATGCATGTCAGACCTTACATACGCAATCCCCGGCGCTGCTTTAAGCGTCAGAGGTATGACCACGGATCTCAAAGCTGCCGTGGGCGGCTCACGTGTGCTAAATGCAGCTCTCATGATCACCCCGCAGATGACAGTAGCAACTCACCCCACTGTATCAACTGTTATAGAGGGCACCCATCCTACTCCCGGGCCTGCCCTGCATGGAAACGCAAGAAAGATATTAAAGCACTCAAAGTCAGGAAAAACATTTCTTTCAAAGAAGCGCGGCGACGTTTTTCAATCGTAAGTCACAGGACCTACGCTGATGCGGCACTCAAGGGGCAGTGCGGCAGCAGCTTCCGGTGGCCGTGCGGACCCCAGACAGTGTGGCGACAATGAGGCCACCTGCCCCCACGGCGGGTGCGGCTAGTTCCACCCCGCCACCTAAGAAGGACCAGCAGGGCCAGTGGCCCAGGGGTCCTAAAGGCCTCCCCCTTCCGAGGAGAGGCCTAAACCCAATGCCCAGACGCGCAGCGAGCGTTCATCCAGCGTCTCTGACGAGACAATGGATACAACACAAGGCCCTTCGGCACCGCTGCCGAAAGGCCGCCAGAGCTCTATTGAGCCCTTGCCGAGAAGCAAGCTCAAGAGGTGAGCAGAACACGGAAACGATGACTTGATCTCGGGTCGGGTCTTCTGCGATACAAAAGCCTTACTTAATGATTGCATAATGGCAGTTGAGGTACTCCATTGGAATGCTCGGGGACTTTTACGTAACCTTCACGACATCAAGGAATTGTTGTCTGAATATGAACCCAATGTCTTTTGCATCCAGAAAACCCATCTAAAATCGTCGAACAATAACTTTTTAAACCAATACGTTATATATCGAAAGGATCGCGATCGCGGTCTCTCCGCAGCCAGTGGAGTTGCTATATTTACGGAACGATCGATAGCGAGCCAACATTTGGCGCTCAATACTCCTCTTGAGGCCGTTGCTATTCGAGCGATACTGATTAACTCCTTAATAACTATATGTTCCTTATACATCCCACCAGACTATAGACTCTCAAAAACAGAGCTCGAAGACCTAGTGGACCAGCTGCCGGAACCTTTTATATTGGTTAGACATCTGAATGCCCACAATCCGCTTTGGGGTCATCCGCGCTGTGAGGCGAGGGGGGTTATCGTCAGGTGCATGTTTGCTGAACAAAAGACAACCTACATTTTATAGCGCGGCACATAAGACATACTCATCTATCGACCTCTCGATCTCCTGTCCTTCGCTCATGCCGTATCTAGAGCGGAAGGTGGTCAACAATCCCTATAACAGTGATTACTTCCCAGTAGCCTCGCAAGCAACTGGTAAGCGGGAGGGCCCTACATTTCCTAAATGATTGAAGCTGTCTAAGGCGAATTGGGAACTCCTCCATGAGCTATCATCACTTTAGTGCCTAAAGTGATGATAGGCACTAAAAAATCGCGCTTTAGGCGCCAAAAACAGGCAGGCAAAACACAGTTTTAGGCCCCCCAAAATCGTAAATATAGGCACAATAAAGATTTACAAAAAATTCAAATTTTCCAAGAAAGACGTGTGCGACCTGTCTACGGCAGGAAAGCAAACAAATGATATAGTTTATGATGGCGCCAAGGCGTCAATGGCTTAACTAGCCATGCTATTGTCCCTTTTCCCGCACGGTTTCCAGAACACGGTTTCTTCTTTTATTGTCCAGCATTGGTGAGTTAAGTGTCCGCCGTCGAATAAACACGCTCCTTGGTCTCTTTCTTTTCGGCATGGCTGCGAAGGGCAGCCCAGGAGCCAATAGCCAGACAGCTAAAAGGCAAGGATGGTCTTTTAGCCTCATATTGGCCGGGTCTACTCGCGCAGGGTCAATTTATCCTCTGTCTGTGAACACCTTAAAGCGCCCCTTACCAGGTTTGAGCATTTCGAGCTGGCAAGTGTAATGCATGCACTGGGCGCTAACGATGACGTCTGCCAAGCTTTGCAACGCTACGCACCCCGGAAAGAGGCGCAATGTCAGACTAAACGCCGCTTGACCCTAATCTCACAGGCGCGGGCACCAATCTGGAGGAGGTGACGTACAACAAGGAGTGGTCCTGCGTACGTCACAGTAGTACGTGACACTGCTAGAATGATTCGAGGCGACATGTGTAATTCGTGCAATCTGTTGCTTGAATAGGTGAATGAAAGTGATAGAAATATTAAAATATACAAGCGGAATCTGTGTGCGTTTTTATTTATTTCTTTTACTTCGAATTGAGAGTGATGCGAGACTGAGCTGCCTCCATTTCATTTGCGGCCGTGTTCTCGCCGTTACCGCGTCGTGCCGGCGCCAGCCCTGACATTGCTTGGCGTGTTTTTGATGCATCGTCCCTTACAGCATTTACAGCGGTGCGACGCGCTGTGTCGTGGTAAGGATAAATCATCCATGCCAGCCTCTCCAAGCGCATAGAGGGATCCATCCCACAGAAACAGGCACTACACTAGAGTGAACGCCGAAACGATACAACGCTTGTGTGCACGACCTGGCTTGGGCATGTCGTGCGCACACAGTGTAACCTTGCATGCGCATAGCGTGTTGATGCGTCTGCGTCGTGTGATATTCCGGCTCAGAGTTCCGAAGAGGGCAGGGAAGAAATTTGTAAAAGCCATCCGATACCGAAGAGGGCAGGGAAGAAATTTAGCTTGCGAGTGGCAAAGGTTTCAAGCTCACCTACCAGCATCATGCTTTTGCGGCTCGTAATGAACCAGTTAAAAAGTTCTTGCGATACAAAGCGCTTCATTGGGCACGCAACTTCCAGTGTCTAACTAAAATTTCTTATGTGACATGCTGAAGCGCCCTTTAAGAAGTAAATTACAAACGAAACAAAAGCCAAGTGCGCATCTGACTTTTTTACCTGCACTTTACATTCCCATGACGGCACTCCATGCATGGTTTCGCACTCGTTCTCCATGTTCCTGCTGCTGCACAGAGCCACCTACTGTTTTCTGCCCCCCCACCACACCCAGGTCTTCAAGGAGGTGCGTCAATTCCTTGCGGACTAGAAAACCGGCTGTAAAAGCCACCCGCCACGTCCTCGGCCACGGACGCCACTCTCCTCTTTTCTCCCCTTGCCATCTTTATTTTCCTCTCCCCATTGCACTATATACGCTGGAACGTGCTCCCATTTAGAGTTGCAGAAATAGCGCCTTTCCCTCTCCTCCCCCTGCTCAAACCGCTCGCGCCGTCAGTGCGGTGGGGTAAAGTGGCCGGCGCGTCCCATTTCACTGCTGGTAGTGGTTGCTTACCGGAAGTTTGTTGAACTAGGGAACGGTTTTGGCACTCCACAGAGTTCCGAAACGTCCATTTTGCCCGGTAACATGAATTACGGTCTGAAACTGTACTCGAAAGCAAAATTTGAGTTTATATACTGCTCATATGGGCGCCGTTCTTGAAAATAGGCATTTATAGGCACCTATAGACATTTAGGCACAAACACAAAAAATAAGCATTTATAGGCACTATAAAAACGCTATAAAAGCCCTCCTTAACCCCTAATTCGTGCTCATATATTAAAGTGGCATGATAGGAACGCAAGGAACAAAATAGGCATTTGCCTAAAATCTGGTCTCTAATCATCACTATTATATAGCACTATAGAACACCTTCGTGTTGAGGAAATGGCAGCGTTCATCACAAAATACATCATATCTGCCGCATACGAATCAATTCCAAGAGGTCTGGGCAGAAGGGCCAAAGCTAAGCCATGGTGGAATGAGGAATGTGAAAAGGCGAAAAAGGATCAATACAAAGCATGGGGCATGCTGTCTCGCTATCCTACTGCTGAAAACCTAATAGAATTCAAGCATTGTAAAGCAAATGGAAGGCGCATCCGACGAATAGCAAAGAGGGAGAGTTGCATGAAGTACCTCTCCTCAATTAATTCCCATGCAGACTCGAGAAAAGTCTATAACAGGGCTAGTAATGAGAACTAAAGACAATGTTGCCAAGGAAAGTACAGGGAATGTTTTACAAGTAATTGTAATGTAAATGTGAAGAAAGAAAAGTGGACGAAAACATAACTTGCCACCGGCAGGGACCTAGTGTGTCTAACAAAGGAGTAGTGTGTCTAACAAAGAAAACGAGCCCTTAGCTTTACACTTCTTTCCTTCATTCATATCGAGGGTCTCGTTCTGGCAGACTTGGTGCCTTTAGGTAGTATGGCGATGGATTATTAGTCAGCTGCCAGCTTGTAATAAGATCACGTGCTACGTGATACCAAAAAGGCAGGAAAGAGTGTTCAACACTCGCCGCAATGGCAACAGGCGGCGCTGACTGACGCCCCCACGTTTAAATGCACATATATAGCAACGTTGCTTGTTGGGCGAGTTGGAATAGGTCAATCATAATGCGCTGTGTCCTTGTCCCCTCGCTCGTCTGTTGTCTGCTTTTTGCGCTGCCCTACATTATGATTGCACATATATACCCTATAAAGTGGACGGAGGGATGACCGCCACCGCAGCTCAGTGGTAGAGCGTCGGATGCGTTATTCTAAGGTCGCACGTTCGGTCCCTGCCGGTGGCAAGTTATTTTTTCGTCCACTTTTCTTTCTTCACATTTACATTACAATTACTTGTAAAACATCCCCTATACTTTCCTTGGCATCATTGTCTGTTAGTTCTCATTAATATTGTGTCTAACAAAGAACACGAGCCCTTAGATTTACACTTCTTTTCTTCATAACAGGGCTAGGAAGCTTAAGGCGCAACCCGCTAGCCCCCGTCTAGCAGCCGTGGAACCACGCTCGAAAGCCAAGCTATTATATCGGTGGCTTGTCAGACCCTACCACGGTAGGGCCTCTTGATATAAGCCACCAGATACGTCTGTAGTCCCTGACTTACTGTAGTCCTACGTGCAACGTTTCTTTTTATCTCTTATGCACTTATCATCACTGCTCACGATACCAACGTTACTATCATAGGAAAAAATAAATTCAGCTGACACAGCAGCATACCAAATACTCTGTCATTGTATTAAAATGATCGCTGTTTTGCGCCTTCAGCCTAGCATCCATGCTCGCAGTATACGCTTCTAGGAAGCACGTGTCCGACATTCATTGCACATATTGCATGCCATTATCATAATTTTATAATGTATATCTATTTTACGCACACTTAGTGCGTTACATTTTAGGCCCTTTACAGCCAAGTTACACTAAGCCACAGTCATTGATCGTGTCAATGCATTTACATTTTACATTGCTTTGGCGCTCTATGGCCATTGTAGCCTTTGCGCCATAAAACCGTAATAATCATAATAATAGGCCTAATAATAATAATAATATTAATAATAATAATAATAATAATAATAATAATAAAACGATTTGCACCAAAGACCGAATGGCCGTCATAAAGTCTGAGAGGATGGGAAGAGGTTCTCTAATTGTGAGCGCTAGAGAGATAGCAACCTGTTTGGCTACCCCGGCGGACGTTGTCCTGACCGAAGCGGCGCCAATTATACGACCTGTCATGTCGACCACGGAGGCCACAAAGTTGTGTGATCCTGATCGTGATGCATCCGCAGAAAGGGCGTTCTCCTTGTTATTGTGAAGCTGGGAGAGGAAGGCTATATCCCTTGCTTTCCTCCTGCCGTGATTGTGTGCAGGGTTCATGTTTCGAGGAATAGGGTGAACCATAAACACCGATATAATAAAATCTGGCAGTGGAACCGCCCTATCTTTCGTGAGAGGTGACGCGATGCCTGCTCTGGTCAAAATTGATTTGTCAGAGCAAGAGAGCCAGGAGATTTGGGCCGCGCGCTGTGCTTCTATTAGTTCGTCTAACGTATTGTGCAAGCCAAGTGCTTCAAGTTTGGCTAAGCGGCCGCAACTGTCACCTCAGCCGAGACGCGCTCACCCATTGACGGCGCTGCGACGCAACAGGCCATACCTTCTTTTTTATCCAGCGGCCGTGGCACAACGAAGCTGATAGGCACCTAAGTAGTACTGGCTGAGGCTGTTTACAGAAGTTCTGCACAATTTATTGTCCTTTGTTTCCGTAGTTTTTTTAGGAGCTTGCTCCTTATGCTCGCGCCTTGTCCGGCGGCGGCGGTGGCCTCGGCGGCGGCGTGTACACTTCTCCGCTCAAGGCACCAGCTTTCCGGTGATTTCAAGAATGCTCACTAGATGGCGACGCCGCTCAAGGCGACGCATACCACTCTCGGCACGTGCGCTTCCTTTCTCTTCGCCGGGAGCTCACTTCGTTACCGCTCGGCCCCATGAACACCGCAAATGCCTTGGCAGCAGTGGGGCGGGCTCGCAATGCAGCAGCAGCTCGGGCTCGCTGCCCGAGCGCCGCATGTAATGTATATATAACAACATTGTCACGTCTATATATGATGGCAGGAGATGTGTACGGAAGATTTGCGGGTTTTTATTTATTTATTTTATTTATTGACAATACTGCTACTCTCTTTTGAGAGCATGGCAGTTGGGCAGTACAATGATTTTTCACAAAAATTCAAACAAAAAGAAACATAGTTCAAATCAAACACTTACAAGCATAACAAGAGGACATGAATACCATCAATACAACAGAAGAATGCAGAACTTAAATATTACTATTACTTAACATATACAATGACTACAGAAATATAATGCAAGTCATAAATATTATACAATGCTCCGATCAAACTGAATGAAAAAAAAGAAGGAAAGACGCTTTGATGAAGACTGGACTGATGTAATTACGATAACATTAGTATCGGGACTGAAAACGTATAAAAAAGACGAAAAGAACTTGAATTGTAAGCACTGAGAGCTTGTTTAAACAATGGCTCAACTATCGTTAACAAAGAAAAACGATACATAGCTTCTCTTATGCGCGCACAGTTTTTCTATTTGTGAAGTAAACTCTGATAGTGATTCTGTGTTGGTGATAGCAGCGTCAAGCTCGTTCTATTCTGGTATTGCGAGCGGGTAGAATGAGTACTTAAATGTGTCATTTTTACATATGTATTCTCTCAATGTGTGCGCATGCTTATTACGTGTTTGTCGAGCCTGGGAAAGTGATATGTATTTGTATCTATCTGTCTTGTAGTTGTTTTTGAGTAGCTGGAACAGAAATGTTAAGCGAGCGTGTTTCGCTCTTGTGGACAGTGTTTGTAAGCCGGACTGGATTAAAAGATGTGTTGGCGAATCTGAGCGTCTGTATTTGTTGTGGATGAACCTCGCAGCTTTCCTTTGTATTGCTTCTAGTTTGCCTATGTTAGTCTGCGTATGCGGAAACCACACTGTGTTTGCGTACTCGAGAACAGGCCTTACAAATGATGTGTAGGCCAGCAGCTTCATTGACGTTGTTGAGAGCGCTAGACTCCGCTTTAAGAAAAATAGTTTGCGTAATGCCTTCGAAGTAATATTATCGATGTGTTTGTCCCATTTAAGATCAGAAGTGAGTGTAACTCCTAGATATTTATGTTCCTCAACTTTATTAAGTGGAGTGTCATTAATTGCCTATGTGTAGTTGGGTGGTTTTGTTTTTCTGCTTACAGTCAATATCCCTGATTTTCGTATGTTTATTTTCATCTGCCATTTAGAGCACCAATTAGCTAACACGGCTAGAGAGTCGTTAAGCTTAGTATGGTCGTTATAATGATTAATTTCTTTAGAAATAACACAGTCATCCGCAAATAGTTTTATATTACAAGCAACGTTATCAGTAATATCATTAATGTAGATTAGGAAGAGCAGAGGCCCAAGTACCGAGCCTTGAGGAACTCCGGATGTCACTGCAACTGTGTTAGAAAACAATTTTTCGTAGAGTACAAATTGTGATCGACTAAATAAGAAACCTTTTATCCAGGGAGAAAGTTCCCCTATTCCAAAAACACTTTCGATTTTATCTATTAATTTGGTGTGACATGCAAAGTCAGAAGCCTTACACAGGTCGAGTAGAATTAGGTCAACTTGACCATGGTTGTTAACTGTAGCAGCAAGGTCGTGAACTAGTTCACTAAGTTGGGTAACTCTCGACAAGCCACTTCGAAAACTATGTTGGTTGGGAGAGAAAAAATAATGTGCTCTAGGAATAATGTCATGTGTTTTAAGATTATGTGTGCGAGGAGTTTACATGATATGCTGGTGAATGAGATAGGTCTGAAATTTGAGGTTAGCGATGCGTCTCCTCCTTTGTGTATCGGTATCACTTTTGAGATTTTCCAATCGTTAGGCAGTTGTGAAGTCGTGAGTGATTTTCGGAAAATAATACCTAGATATTGACTACACCACTCTGCATATCTTTTCAGGAAACTGTTAGGTATATCGTCGGGGCCGCTACCTTTTTCGGGGTCGAGTTTTAGCAGCAGGTTGAAAATACCAGCGATGTCTATTTTGTCGATTTTTGTACTATGTTGCTGTATAATTGGCGGAATAACGTTATCATGAACCGTAAACACCGATCGAAAAAAATCGTTAAATGCGTTGGCCTTAACAGATTTTTCTTCGGGGAGGAGATGCGATGTTGTTTTATTTGTGCGAAAGTGATTCCAGAACCTGCGGGGATTATTAACAAGAAAAGTAGGTAGTGTTACGTCGAAATAACGCTGTTTAGCAAGCTTAGCTTTAAGCTTTAATTTCGCGATGGCATCCGGTAACTTCCGAATTCTTGATTCTCCCCCGCCTTTCGTTTTTATTGCTCTGCGTAACCTTTTCAAACGTCGCTTTGCCTGAACAACTTCGCGCGTGATCCACGGATTGTTTTTTTTTTTTTTGGTGGATGCTTGATTTTGTTGGTACGTAATGAGTGATAGAAAAAAGTACAACTGATTTGAAGAGAAGCCAAAGGGAATCGACATCTAGTCAGGTATTCGGACCCATTTCTGAGAAATGCTGAAATTCGTGAGCGAGATGAGTTTGTATTGTATCGTCATCAGCGTTTTCGAAGTCTGTTACAACGGATGCAGAAGAATGTGTGGTTATGATATCTCCAAGAGGGACGACACACATTGGTACGTCGTGGTGAGATATTCCACAGGCTACATCGATTCTTATGCGGTTTATGTCTAAGTGGTCGCTGAAAAATATTAGACCAAGTATGTTCTGAGTTACTCCATGCGAGCGAGTAGGGTGTGAAACGACCTGATGAAGATTGAAGGTGAGCATGAGATCAAATAAAATGTCCGAGGCTGATGACGAATATCACAAACTATCCCAGTTACTGTCTAGAAGATTAAAATCCGCCATGAGTATAACACGTGAAGCAGACGCATGACGTTGCATAATTGCACTGATAGACTCGTCATCCCGAATTTGGGCTTCGATAAACAAAACCTATGCATATGCTAGTACCATCACAAAGTAGCTTACAAAAAACTGCTTCGGCATTTTGTACCTCTGCAAGGGCCACAAAAGAAAGGCCTTTTTCACACGAAAGTGTTTTAGGCCGCGGTTCACCAAGATTTGAGTGACGTATTTCCGTCACGGAAATGACGTCGAAAAAATACGCATGATCAGAAGACAAAGAAAAAAGCCGGCAGATCCCACGCACTGTGGGAATCGATATAATGCGAAGCAGCCAGGAAGGAGCAAATCATGCTTTACATAATTTGCATGTCATGTTTTACATGTTATGACCGGTCACTTGTGTTCGTCATACAGTCACGTCGCGATATACCAATTTTGGTGTATGTCAAGCTAGCGAACTGGACGGAAGTGCACCATGAGTGTGGCATGTAAATGGCATTGTAGATGACATGCATGCCAAGATTTTCATGTTACCACCTGCCAGTTATGCTGTTTATATAGTCATGTCACTCAATACCAAATTCGGTGTATATCAAGCTAACGAAAGGGCCGCGAGCGCGCCATGAGCGTGGCATGCAAGTCATGTCGCACATGACAAGTCCTGATTTCCTTCCATATTACCACTTGTCATTTATGTTCTTCATACAGTCATGTCACTCAATACCAAATTTGGTGTATCTCAAGCTAACGAAATGGCCGCGAGCGCGCCATGAGCGTGGAATGCAAGTCATGTCGCACATGACAAGTCATGATTTCCATATTACCACTTCTCATTTATGTTCATCATACAGTCATGTCGCTCAATACCAAATTTGGTGTATCTCAATCTAACGAAACGGCCGCGAGCACTCCATGAGCATGGCATGCAAGTCATGTCGCACATGACATGTCATGATTTACATATTACCACTAGACATTTATGTTCATCATACACTCATGTAACTCAATACCAAATTTGGTGTATCTCAAACTAACGAAATGGCCGCGAGCACGCCATGAGCGTGGCATGCAAGTCATGTCGCACATGACAAGTCCTGATTTCCTTCCATATTACCACTTGTCATTTATGTTCTTCATACAGTCATGTCACTCAATACCAAATTTGGTGTATCTCAAGCTAACGAAATGGCCGCGAGCGCGCCATGAGCGTGGAATGCAAGTCATGTCGCACATGACAAGTCATGATTTCCATATTACCACTTCTCATTTATGTTCATCATACAGTCATGTCGCTCAGTACCAAATTTGGTGTATCTCAATCTAACGAAACGGCCGCGAGCACTCCATGAGCATGGCATGCAAGTCATGTCGCACATGACAAGTCATGATTTCCATATTACCACTTGTCATTTATGTTCATCATACAGTCATGTCACTCAATACCAAATTTGGTGTATATCAAGCTAACGAAACGGCCGCGAGCGCGCCATGAGCGTGGCATGCACGTCATGTCGCTCATGAAAAGTCATCATTTCCATATTACCACTTGTCTTTTATGTTCGCCATAGAGTCATGTCACTCAATCCCAAATTTGGTGTATATCAAGCTAACGAAACGGCCGCGAGCGCGCCATGAGCGTGGCATGTAAATCATTTTTTTTATGACAAGTTAGTCATGATTTTCTTGATATGACCAGCCATTTATGTTTGTCATACAGTCATGTTATGCCATACCAAATTTGGTACAAATCCCATTACCGATACGGCCAGGAGAGCAGAAAGTCGTAGGCGGCTAGATAGATAGATAGATAGATAGATACGCTCAAAGTCGCCGAAGTTCGCTAAGAAATGCTTCGCATTTGAAAAGTTCCGTCAACGGGACTCGACCCTACGACCTATTGGTCAGCGACATACGTGCCCGGCACGCTATCCACTGCGCTATGGCCACATTCTCTGAAGGCTTAAAAAAACCCTTTTATATCTACCACTGTCCTGTCACAGTGCATTTGCTAAAGTGAAGTAATGAATTATGATCATGAAATGCACGATTAATTTTTTCAAAGCATCGTTCCTACGCGTCCGTCCCATTCGGCGCGTTTCAAATAGGAAAAGTGCAATTTTGTCGACGCATTAACATACTGGCAGGTGGCGACCTTACCCCTAGAATCGGCCTCGCTCATAGCACCCGTCCATACCAAAAATATTTCCGGGACGCGCGAGTGCTTTGCTCGGCCGTAACTCCGCGTTCCAAGCTTACGCTCGCCCGCGAAAAATCACAGCCGGCCAACGGCGAATACACGACGCGCGGTGCGTTTCCATCTGGTCGGGCAGCGTTGTTCAATAACTCTAACGTGCCGAGTAAGTGACCTTAGCCCAAGTTCAGCGTCCAATCAGTGACGCTCTTCTGGCTGTCACCGATTTCTATGATTCCGCTCTGACCGTACAGCTACCACACGCATCTATGACCGCAAGGGTTTGTTTAATCAATGATCATGGATATTAGTAGTCGGGATACAGATGCACCACCGAGCGTCAACGTGGATGCATCCACGTAAAACGGTGCTTTAACTGTCATACACGAACAGACATTGTGCAAGCTCTCTTATATCAATGTACAGTAAACATTTAACTATTTCTGTAAGGACAGGTTTCACTTTCGTGTTATACCGATTCCTATGACTGAGGGATCAACCATGTTGTTTTATCAATATTGCCACCCCACCACCACGTGTGAGGCGATCTTTCCGGATAACTGAATAACTGGGCGGAGCAAACTCATGATCGAAAACATCGGGCGTGAGCCACGTTTCTGTGACGGCTGCTAACTGAGGTTCATGATAAATGATCAAATTTTCAAGTGTTTCAGGCTTAATCATCACGCTTCGAGCATTCACCGTGAGAAGTGTTAGCTCGCCAATTTTGCAGCGCGACGAGTAGTAGCTCCCTTTTTTTGTTTGGTCACTGGGTGCGTTCGTCACCTTTCGCTGTACGCGCAGTTTCTAATCCGGCTTCTACGTGTTTTTTTTAAACGGTATCTTATCATCATTTTCGTTGCTCCAGACATAGGCGCGATTATTTATATATAGATTGTCAAAAACTAAAAGAAAATGTTTAGTTTCTCGGTTTGCCTTCGCACTGTTCCAAAGTTTCCTTCGAATGTCACGTACTGGTTTCGAAAAGTCTTCTCCGATAGATACGCCTGTATTTAAAAGTTTATATCCCCGTTTTGGTATTGAAGATTTGTCTCTTGAGTCTAGGAGCTTGAAAATTACCGGCCTAGTTTTGTTTGATTCAGCTCTACCAATCCGATGTATGCGTTCGACTGCTACTGCTTTTAATTCTAGTGTGTCTTGAATTAGGTTTTTGTTCCCTGCACGTTCAAGAGTCAAGCGTGTCTCTCCTTCCGCCTCCGGAAAGCCGTATATTATCAGGTTATCTCGCCTGCTACGGTTCTCTAGATCATCAATTTTTTCTTGCATAGATCTGATTACCATATTTATATTTGCTATTTGTTCTTGAAAAGAATCCACTTCTAGGCTTGTGAGCAAGTCTAGTTTCTTGTCAATTTTGGTCAGGCGGTTTTCCTTTATTTATTTTATATCCGCAGGTATTACCTTTAATTGTTGACTGATTTCTGGGCCTGGATTCGTGTCAACGTATCCACCGAGTATTAAGAGTTTAAGTGTCGGTACAGCACGGTCAATCACAACAGCACATAGCCGTGGGCACGGCAGCACAAATAAGAAAGGGTACACTTTCCATATCGCTTTCTCACCTGTAGGATGAAGACAAGCGGATTCTTAGTTGTCCGCATTCCGTAAGTGCTGCCGTGCCCAATGGTCCCGTCTCGAGTGAGATGGGCATTTATAGCTGGGTTGAGTGGTAGCGCTGAGCGCAGGCGATGCGCACAGGTTATGCGACCAGAGCCCGCGCAGGCAGATGACGATGAGCGACGCAGCATGGTATCCCATAGCTTGATCGGCCCGGAATCTTGTGCACGGACACCGGTGACATTGACGCCGCTGGTTGCTCCGATTTTTCCTGGTGGCTCGGAACCCGGACCTGCGTGAAGCAGCAGTCCGAGAACGAGTTGTAGGATGAAGACAAGCGGATTGTTAGGTGGCCGCATTCCGTGAGTGCTGCCGTGCCCAATCATCTCGGAGATGATCGGAGATGATCTGGTCCGAGCAAGCTCCTCTAACATCATTCACTTTGTGGATATGGCGGTGATTTTTCTCTCTCTTCTCTCTGCTTTTTGTGTTTTTTCCCTTCGGTTTACGCCAGTTTTTTTCTTTGTATTTATTGGTGTTTCTATCTTTGTTTCTCTATCTTCCGTTTCTTTCTTTGTCTCTGCATTGGCCGCTTCTTTTTTCTTTCTATCATTCGATCCCTCCTTATTTCTTTCTGACTCTTTAATAATTCTGTCTCTTCTGATATTTCGTTCTGTCTGTCGTTCTATTTCTCGCTTGTTCTTTCTTTTTATGCTATGATTAACTCTCTCACATCCTCCTCACGCTCACATCTCTTCACTTCCCTTTGCCAGTCCTTCATATACTATACTATACTATAATATACTATACTATACTATACTATACTAAACTACAGTAACACTGTACCATCCCTATTGCAAAACCCAGTGGCACTGTCCCAGCACTGTACCTGATTATGGGACCAGTGTGGCGCTGGATACTGGGACGCTGGCACGCTGCACGAAGCACGCTGGACGCTGGCGCGCTGCACGCTGGGACACGCGTTATGGACGCAAATCGGGCTTTTGAATTGTTTTAAAAATTTTTCGTCATGCCCAAATCGTAGTTAATGCTGAAACACGAGCTCTGCGACAAAAGAAAAAGAAAAGAAAAAACACACGAGCGTGCGGGAGTCGAACCCACCACCTCGATGCACTTCACCTCCTGAGACTGCCACGCTACCATGTTATAACTAACTCATATAATCAATGTTTTTTTTTTCTTGCTCAGAAATGCAGATTTCAGTCTCTTCGTGCTCGCACCAACCTAACAGGGTGTAGCGGAAGATGCCGGTGGCCGCGATTATTTTTAGTTGTGTGCGCGTACCAATTCAGATGCCGAGGCGCACGGCGCATACGCGGCCAACCTACCTCATGTTATCTCCGGCGTGCCGCGGGAGATAAGCAGCGACGCCCCTTTTGTGTTATCGCGTTTTTCGAAGCCTGTTTTGCGTGACAAATAAAGCAGTCTTGTCCCAAGCTTCAAGAAATGTAGGTGTGTTCTTTTCGCTCCTACTCGGGGGGCAAGTACGCAACAAAGTGGTGACCCGGACGTTTGGAAAAACAGCAGCCATGACAGACGAGGCAGGCACTTCAAGCCCATCCCCAACCAACGCCTCGGAGTTAAAACTTCCGCATTTCTGGCCCAAAAACCCCAGGGTGTGGTTCAGCCAAGTCGAGGCCCGCTTCCAGCTTCGCCGCATCACATCGCAGGAGACGAAATACTTCCACGTCGTAGCAGCACTGCCACCTGACATCGCTGACGCTATAGACGATGTGCTCGCCTCCACTCCATCTGAAAAGGCTTACGACGAACTAAAGAGCACCGTCCTGAAACGTCTTGAGGTGTCTGAACAGAGCAGGCTGCAACAACTCCTGTCTCATGAAGAGCTCGGTGACCAGCGGCCCTCGCAACTACTTCACCGAATGCGCCAGCTGCTCGGCCAACAAGCGTCAGAGGAGCAGCAACAACCATTGCTTCGCGAGTTGTTTTTGCAGAGACTACCACAGTCAACACGGATGATACTCGCCGGCTCGGACGACGTGACCTTTGAGCGTTTGGCTCAACTCGCCGACCGCATCACCGACAGCACCGAGCCATCAAAAATGTCTATTGCGGCAGCGGGAATGTCCGAACATGAGGACCGGTTACGTCGCTTAGAGGACAGAGTTGACAGACTGGCTGCAGCAGTCGAAAACCTCGCCCTGTCCGACAAACACCGTCCTGCACAGCAGCGTTCGTCGTCACGTGCGCGAAGTCCGCAGCACCGCGACCACTCAAGTGAGACAGCAGAACGTCTGCTGGTACCACCGCCGTTTCAGAGAGCAAGCCACTCGCTGCACCCAACCATGCTCGTGGACGGGAAACGCACCGGCCAGTCGCTAACGGCGGAATGCGACACAGGCCATCGCTCAAGCCGCCTCTTCTTCGTGGTCGACCGCAGTACCGGCACACGCCTCCTTGTCGATACCGGAGCTGAGCTATCTATCCTACCAGGCGATGTTGAGCTGTTGCTCAACATCACCGACGCGGCAAGTCCATTTCCAGCCTAATTGCAGTCAATAATACTGCTATTGCATCATATGGGGTGCAGTCGATGACGATAGACATCGGACTCAGGCGCACATTTCGTTGGCTCTTCGTTGTGGCCGACGTCAGAATTGCCATTCTGGGCGCGGACTTTCTGAGCCACTTCAATCTTGACGTTAGCGTTCGTGATCGTCGTCTCAAGGACAAGGTCACTTCGCTCGCAGTTGTCGGACTGAAGTCTGACCTATCCTCATGCGGCATTTGCACTTTCAACCCAGAGTCACGCTTTCAAAAGATTCTGGCGGAATTCCCTGATATCACCAAACCTCGGAACACCGAACTGCCAATCAAGCACAAGGTGACGCATCACATTGTCACCACCGGACCGCCCGTCACCGCTAGACCTAGGAGGCTCGCTGGACAAAGACACGAAGTCGCCCGCCGTGAGTTCGATCACATGCTCCAACTCGGCATTATCCGACCTTCTTCCAGCAACTGGTCTTCTGCGCTGCACATGGTGCCAAAACAAGAGCCTGGTGACTGGCGGCCTTGTGGCGATTATCGTGCACTCAATGCTGTGACAACGGCAGACCAATACCCTCTCCCTGACATCCATGATTTCATCGCTCACCTCGCGGGAACGACCATCTTCACTAAGTTGGATCTGATGGCCGCTTATCACCAGATTCCAGTAGAACCAAGCGACATTCCAAAGACGGCCTTGACAACACCTTTCGGCCTCTTTGAATTTGTTCGTATGCCGTACGGACTGAAGAATGCGGCAAAGACGTTCCAGCGTTGCATGAATGAAGTCACTCGCGGACTACCCTTTGTCTTCGTCTACTTAGACGACATTTTGGTCGCCAGCAAAATGCCGGAAGAGCAAGAAAACCACCTGAGGCTCCTCTTCAAGCGTCTGGACGAGCACGGTCTGGTTTTGAAGCCCCAAAAGTGCGTGTTTGGTGTTGAAGCACTAGATTTTCTAGGCCATAGAATCACCCCCGCAGGGCATCTTGCCGCTCGAATCACGGGTACAAGCAGTTAGGGAATTTCCCACGCCTACCTCTTTCCGCAAGTTGCGCGAGTTTCTCGGGCTCATCAACTTCCATTGGCGCTTCATCCCATCCTGTGCACACATTCTACAGCCGCTAACCGACTTGCTGCGCCGGGAAGCCAAGAAAACGCCCGAGTTTCACTGGTCAGCGGAGCACGAAAAAGCCTTCCAGGACGCCAAAACTCAGCTTGCCACCGCAACACTTCTGATGCACCCGCTTTCCGACGCGCCAACGCGGCTTATGGTTGATGCTTCAACGACGGCAGTGGGAGCAGTGTTGCAACAATACGATGGCAAGGACTGGAAACCGATAGGTTTCTTTTCGAAACGTCTGAAACAGGCGGAAGTGCGCTACAGCACCTTTGCAAGAGAGATGCTGGCCATTTATTGCTCCGTAAAGCATTTCCGTTTCTTCCTCGAAGGTCGCACTTTTCACATTTTAACGGACCACAAGCCACTGACATATGTGTTCAAGAACAACAGTTCATCATATTCGGAAAGAGAACTGCGCCAACTTTCTTTCATTTCCGAATTTTCTACGGACATCCGCTACGTAGCGGGGATCGAAAATCAAGCAGCCGACGCACTTTCCCGTATCGACACCGTTTCAGCGTCCGTCGACTTTGAGAAATTAGCCGCCGCCCAACGGGACGACCCGGAGCTAACCGAGATGCGACAGAATCCACTGTCACTTGTGCTCGAAGAGATCCCGCTACCATACGCAACGACGGTGGTCACATGCGACACATCGCAGAAGTCTCCAAGACCCTTCGTCCCCGTCCAGTTTCGGCGGGCAGTGTTTGACAGCCTTCACGACCTCAGCCACCCAGGAATCCGCGGGACGCAGCGGCTCGTCACAGACCGCTTTGTGTGGCCAGGCATTAACGCCGACATCCGACGCTGGGCGAAGACGTGCCAAAAATGTCAAGCAGTCAAGGTGACTCGTCACACGCGCACAGCACTCCAAGCATTTCGGCCACCAGAGTGTCGTTTCGACCACGTTCACTTGGACTTGGTAGGACCCCTACCCCCTTCCCAGGGTTACAGATATTTGCTCACATGTGTCGACCGCTACTCACGGTGGCCTGAGGCGACACCGATTCTGGACATCACAGCCGAGACCGTCGCACAGGCGTTTGTGGCCACATGGGTCTCACGCTATGGCTGCCCACTGCGCATAACGACCGACCGGGGACGACAATTCCAGAGCAACCTATTCTTTGCGCTGGCAAGGCTTCTGGGAACATGGCTTCAGTACACCACGGCTTACCACCCAGCGAGCAATGGGATGGTGGAGCGGCTACACCGTCAACTGGAGGCATCTTTAACGGCCAAATTGGATAGAGAGCACTGGGTGGAAAAGCTCCCTCTCGTCCTGCTGGGCCTGCGTACCGCGATAAAAGAAGACCTCGGATTCAGTGCGGCAGAAATGCTGTACGGCTCTACAATCCGACTACCGGGGGAGTTCTTCGGTGAGAAGCCAAGCCGTACGCCAACACCTTCAGAACATATGGAAAGGCTACATTTCTGGTTAGAACACCGGCAATCCAAGGCGCCGCGCGTCAGCCGCAACGAAAAAGTTTTTTCCTTCCCAGACATGAATGTGGCAACCCACGTGTTCGTGCGGCGGGACACAGTGAAGGCGCCTTTGACTCCTGCGAACGACGGACCTTTCCGTGTGCTGTCGCGGTCGCGCAAGACTGTGACCATTCGTGTGCGCGACAGAGAGGAAGTCGTTTCTCTCGACCGCGGGAAACCGGCTCATCTCATGGACTAATTCGCACTTTTGCTTGTTGTTTTTTTTTTGCTCCGCGGTCTAGGGGGGGGGGGGGGGGGGGGCTTGTAGCGGAAGATGCCGGTGGCCGCGATTATTTTTAGTTGTGTGCGCGTACCAATTCAGATGCCGAGGCGCACGGCGCATACGCGGCCAACCTACCTCATGTTATCTCCGGCGTGCCGCGGGAGATAAGCAGCGACGCCCCTTTTGTGTTATCGCGTTTTTCGAAGCCTGTTTTGCGTGACAAATAAAGCAGTCTTGTCCCAAGCTTCAAGAAATGTAGGTGTGTTCTTTTCGCTCCTACTCGGGGGCAAGTACGCAACATTGTAAGGCGTTTGTAAGTTTGTTGTTTGTTTTTTTATGGGCTGCCTTGGATCATAACGTCTATCTGGCATGTTTTGCCACAAAACTTATTAGCATAATTGCAGATATGTAACGGCAATCGCACTGTCTCGCTAAGCGGTTAGTCATACCTATTTAGAAAACATCGTGCACCTGAACTGCTCACTGAACACTGTAGTTATCGTCATCCGTTGGGAAATATTTTCTGTCCTCCTTGTTTACATTTCGCGTACACTCTTAAAAAAAGTTAGTAAAAAGCTTGTAACCACGAGCAAAAAGTTAGTAACAGCGGCTGTTACTAACTTTCTTAGGCCATTACTAACTTGTTCCTACCCTTTTACTACCTACTTTAGCCGACACTTATAGGTTGCAACGGTTACTACCTCTTGCGTACAGTTACTAAGTTTTTGCCACGCACCTGTTTAACAAACCTGTTAAACGAACCTTAGAAGTTATTATTACGAGCTTTTTGCAAAATAGACATAACATATTGTTTGTCTTAATATGTTTGATTAAAAGTTCTACGCTGTGTTGCCTCGCACACCTAATCAAATGGTACGCTATATATATATAGGTGCGTACCCTAAATTATTCAGCGTAAAGCCTAGCTGCTCACCGGCACCAGCTGCGTTCTCTATAGGTAGGGCTATATATACTCCTGGAACCACTTACGAACTACACGTGTCGCGTAGTCTAGTAGTTGTGTATCTGTGCGGTTCTCCTTCATGACATTAAGTGCATAATTAACCAATGATATATTGTAATGTTCATGCTCGCTAACTTGACCGTTATAAACACGGGTGACTAATGAGGCGAAATGATCGCGGTTACTAATTTCTTTTTTTGGTGTAGTAACCGTTACTACCTATGTTTTACTAGTTAGCAACGAGAAGAGTAGTAACGGTTACTAACTGTGTTTGTAACGACGAGGGTAGTAACGGTTACTAACCCCCCCCGTTACTAACTGGACTTACTAACCGGTTAGTATCATATGCGACAAGTAGTTAGTAAACCGAAGTTAGTAAGTACTACAACCTTTTTTTTAAGAGTGCACTACAGCTGCAGTAGTTCACTGTATAGCCGAAACGACCATTAGGCTTATGGCCGTACTTCGTGAGACACGGTCACTGTGAAGATCGTGGATATTCAATTACAATGAGTCTAATAACCGTTAAAATGTAGTTTCGATCATAACTCCCCCCAAGCGAGGTCATATTTGCACCTTCGACAACACAAATCAGAAGCTAAAAACGCCGATATTGGGCGGTGACGTGCTGCCGGTGACGTGCGGCTATCTGTGGTACGAGCCGGAACGACTGACTGCTAGAGTAGGTTGATCTTGATTATCAGAGTAATACTACTGTCATATTGTGTTGCGAATGATCAGTTCTTTCGACGCGGTTTATAAACTACATTGACGACGCTGGATTACACTTCAGGGAAAGCGCACGCGCGCGCGCTCTACAGATGATTGCTTTAGCGTACACGCACATCTGTCGCCTAACTACACCTAAAGCTATTACGTGTAGCACACTGAATAGAACAACATTCTGCAAATACTCGGTAAACTTTACGGTCGACATCTCGCGATCCAATATGAAGTCTTATAGAAAGTCCCCCCGAGCGCGCCCAGTGTGCCTGTGTGCGGACAGACACTCTACAGCGTGACCAGTGCCTCCAAGCGTGCTGTAAGAAACTGGGCCACGCTGCACAGTGCGTCCCAGTGGCTCCCAGCGCACTGTAGTACATTGGGACACACTGTACAGCGTTTGCAGTGTCACCCCGTGCGCTGAAACGCACTGGGAGACACTGGAAACGTTGTTGTTTTTTATAGGTACACTGTTAAAAAAAAGCCGTAACCATACGGTAAAACAAGGCGTTAACTCTTGATGCCAGACTGTTTCCCATTACGGCATAGGACACTAATGAAGCCGTAGTTGCTTACAAACATTACCGATGCCGTAGCTCAGGGAACTGCTTTTGAAACCGTAGTGTTTCTCAACGTTACGAATCCCGTAACGCAAGTCAATAGCTTTAAAGCCGTACCTCTTTATCAACATTAGCAACACCGTACCACAACTATCTGCTGTTGAAGCCGTAGTGCCTGATAACATTAGCAACGCCGTACCACAACTATCTGCTATTGAAGCAGTAGCGCCTCATAGCATTGCTAGTACCGTATCACAAGCAAAAACATTTAAACCCGTTGTTATGTACTGATCTTGTCCATACCGTACGATGGGTATATAGTTACATCACTTAACGTGCGATTATATTTCCTACCGTACTTGGCACATGCAGGATCTAACACGAGAACCGTGGTGCTTGCGACGAAAGTATTTAATTTGTATCGTTCCTGTCTGATAACAGCAGCTTCAATGAATAATCAAAGTACCAGAAAGTGATCCAATATAAATAGATGGGAGAGAAGAAGGCCACATACACCAGCGACTGAAATGGACTCTCATAATTGCGTCTCTTTTCATTCTGTCTCATGCAGCATTCATTTGTATTAGTAGGCCTCCATGCTGTTTTGCGAACTAGTGCTGTAGTTCTGTGTTTGGTGGTTTGACTAAAGCGGAACTTGTATAGTCGAGAGCCCACAAAAAAGAAAATATTGGTTAGAATGATCAAATATAATAATTATTCAACTGTCTGGCTCCCATATGGTGAGCTTTCTCGTTCTCCTTCAAACACCTTCAAATGTTCCGCACTAAGTTAAATTGATATTGGAATAAGGTTGCATGGATATTCAGGATAGTGTTTTTACAGAAAAAGAAAACACAGAAAAAGTCAGTTGAAAGTTGTATTGTATTTCAATATAAATACAGTGAACATTTGTGGATTGCACATATCTTGCGGAAGAACAAATTGAGCTCACTGTTCCTTGTAAGTCATTACCTCAAGTCAGCCGAACGAGACAATATAGACTCACAGAGCCCTATTTTTTCATGTCACTCTCCAAGCAAGCGGAATGGGCTCTTCTGTGTCGCTTAGGTTTTGCCTTCTGTGGTTCTCTTGTGATGTGCCAACAAGGTACCTGGAATAAACATGAGGCAGCCATGTCACAGATGCACTGAAAAACAGCAATGCTAAGAACCATCACGGTTGCATTTAACATGTAACGCAAGGTGTATTCCACATAATCAGGGGTTTTTGAAAGGGGTCCTGAGAAATAGTGGCAAGGCCACTGCGCCTGTGTGAGGCCTAAAAAGCATTAAGGTGGTCATTGGGCAAGGTATTTCTCGAATTAAGCAAGAGCCCCACAGGCAAAAGCTCACCAAACAAATGTGGTGCCACCCATTGAAAAAACGGCTTTTGTCCAAGACCAAACTCCCCCGATTTATGAACTGACAAAGTTCTTAATGAATAAATGGTGGCATAGGCTATCGCTTTCTCCCATCTCATGCATACAACAAATGTCAGTCAGAAAATAGCCCATGTTTTTAGACTCGGTAGCCAATTTGAGTGTTCGTAGGCACTTCGTAACTCGGATTGCCTCAGGTGATGCTGGCAAGTAATGTCGTTTCACAATACTGATGGTGATTGTCAATGAATTAATTACCATAACAACCTTGGAATAAAAAATCCAGCAGATCCCTGCACTATGAGAATCGATTTAATGTGAAGCAGCCGGCGAGTAGCTGCCTACACTGCCCTATTTATTTATTTCATTATTTATTTATTTTTTATTTGAGCCTAGTGTTGGAAGCTGGATCAGTGTCTTACTGTAAATTGAGTGGTGTGCAGATTGTGAGCTTACAGGCTTGTTGGGTGCACTGGCACATAAGGACAGCTTATGGTTAGGACGCTGTGTCCTGAGATAAATCCGCATAAATCTGACAAACACTCGCCGGTAAAATTTCTGCCAATTCGGATTTATCCGATAAGCTCCAATTTTAGAACAGCATTTTCAATGTTTGAAGGGCATTTTCAAGCTGACAATCACCAATAGAAAGGAGAGCACCTGCATCAGCGGCAGCAACCTCGTAAAGTATGCTTGCATCCACACAAGCTTTAAGGTTGTAATACAGACAAACGTAGGTGTTCTGTATTAAAGTGTTTGTTTGTATATATATGTATTTGCACGTTTAGACCTTCTAGACATGTAAAATACATTTACTATGTTCACATGTTTTTGTGTTGAGATCTAATTTTATTTAAGATTTCGGTGTATTGAGAATAGTAATAAACATAGGTCCTTTCTTTTACATCAAGATGAGGGAGGCTGGTTGAAAAAGCTGAGAGGCAGCTTGACTAGCTTCTGCTCCCCCCCGAAAGTACACTGGCGGGTTTGCTGCAGTGCAGTGCACATCAACAGCCTTGTTCAGTGTAACTGAACAGGAAGCGGCAAAAAATGAAAGGATTTAAAAACAGGATTATCAGCAACATGAAACTAAAATTAGTAAGGAGACACCACAACTTGTAATGCAGAATTCAACACCGAATTTCGGAGAATTGGGAATTTACGAGAAACAAACTCTGATGGACGCTGAATTTTCTTCAAAAAATAAACTCGAAAAAACACTTTCCGAATTTCAAGGAAAATAAACTCCGAAAACACGAAGCCCTACTTATTGGTCCAACGTATGTTGCCTCGCATGTTAGATCAAAGAAGCCAGTTTTGTTGAAAAGAAATGCACTCTATGATGTGATGACGAGCATGTCACAAACAGTGATCGTTATCGTATTCCTCTGGGGTTGAGCAACGGTCGACTATAGCTTGTCAACTCATAGGAGTACATATGTATTGTTTATCAGATTTTACGAAGGCTAATACCAAACACTGCAACCACAATTGTTGTCATAACATCATGCCTGCATAGGGTCTTTTTCATGAGCAGTTTCAAGAAAATGTGCGGCTCTACATTAGACTAAATGACTGCCATGCAAAAAGCATGGAATCAAGTTCGGCTCAAACTGCGATTAATATTTGCATCCATCGAAATTTTTCGTTCGCCGATAATGCCACCGATGCTGGTACCGGATTTGCTTTGGCACATGCTCCTTAAAGGGACCGACAACTGATTTTTCTTGACCCATTTTTTTACGGCGCGACAGAAAGCTCACCCTTCGTAGTGTTTGCATGCAGTAGTTAATCACAAAAGCACGTAGTTATTTTACAAGCAGTATTTTTCGATCTGAGAGGCTCTAAACACATGTACCTTTCCTCCAGCAACGCTGATAATGATAGCGATGCCGCCAGCCCTTCTCGCGATTTGTGTAAGCTGTCGTCGTTCTACTTTCGCAGGAGTTGCTTAACTATGCTTAACAACCTTTATTTTGAGCTTTTCAACTATTTTTGAAACTAACAAGCTGCTACAATGAGATGATGTGGCATTATACACCTTCCCTATATTTATACCGCGTTGTGTGCACCTGCGCCCAAGGTTGCCTGCACCTGTGCCATGGGTGGCTTGTCCCGGCTTAGTTACTCTCTCGATGCACGAGCCAAGCCAAGTCGCCGAAAACGTCACTACGCATATGCACGGCCGCGCCGAGTAGCAGTGCGCGTCATTTCTGAGACGAAGTGTAGGTAGCAAAATTTTGTCGCTCAAAAATCTTAGCGACCTGCAAACTGCGTGCAAAGTTTCACGAGCACGCTGAAAAGTTGCTCAAGACGCGCTGACGAGCATGGTATCATTACGTCACGCGAAGGCAGCGCCGCTTTAATGCATACTAATAGCACAGGCCTATGTGTACATTTTAATGGAGTGATATCTTTTAATATAAAGAAACGAACAATATTTCAATACCAACGAAAAGATCCTCGACCGTCTACAGCAATCAACGGTCACGTGGCCCGGTACATCGAATTGTTGATGCATTTGCCACCAGAGGCGCCAAAAGTCATTTTTTGCGTCTTTTGATGAAGAAATAAAAATATAAATCCACCTCTCACGAAAAAAAACAGGGTTGGTTTGAGTCAGTGCGACGCACAATCTTTCCATCAGTGAAGTCATCTCAGTTCATGTTCTGGGCAGTTGTCGGTCCCTTTAACACTATCGTGTTATTATTTGCAATGTTTATTCTCATCGTTTCTCGTCTGACATAAACAATGAATCAACCACCTGCGGCTCACACCCCGCATTACTCTGGCCGTAGTTTGTGGGTATGTGCCACATGTGACTGTCAAAAGGGTTTCATGAAGTAAGTGACATCCATGTCACATTATTCATGTCATGACCTGTCAGTCAGGTTCGTCATTGTTGACACCTTTCAATGTCAAATTTGGTATATACCAAGTAAAGCAGGTGACCATGAGAGCACCCAGGCGTAAGCAGCTAGATATATATAAAGATAGGTAGATAGAAACGGACAAAATGCCTTTGGTTTGCTAAGAAATGCTTCGCATGATTTGAAAGAATCTGCGTGCCAGAGGCCAATTCCTATACAAGGTTTTAATCATTAGTCATCGTAGCTTGCCTATGCCTAGCACTTGCATCGTGACACTGCCAGCGCTGGACACAAACACTGCCTTGTTCAAAAGCTCAAACACCCTGCGTGACCCAAAGCCAGCGCAAACTTTTGGAGCCCCTATTTGAAAACTCTAATGTAAAGCTTCGCACGGCATTTAACACATTACCACCACTGTACATTAACCTAAATACAGATTATGCAGCCACACATGATCATCTATCCAAATAATATTACTAATGCACACTGCAATGCAAGATATAACAATGTTAAGCACATGCAGGATAATGTTTGCCTATACCACTTTAGTGGACAAGACAACAATCAAAGAGATGAGCCATCATCACCTGGAGTGGAGCCCCTATTTGAAAACTAATGTAAAGCCTCGTACGGCACTTAACCCATTACCACCAGTGTACATTAACCTCCATGCAGATCTATGCAGCCACACATGATCATCTATCCAAATAATATTACTAATGCACACTGCAATGCAAGATATAACAATGTTAAGCACATGCAAGGGTAATGTTTGCCTGTACCACTTCAAGTGGACAAGACAATAATAAACAAAGAGATGAGCCATCATCACTTGGAGAATGTACATTTGATAACTCATATTGAGTTCTCAAAGTGAAATTTTTACTAGTTACAGTGAGCCGAGTTTTGACTGCCTTACAACCTAAGATAGTTGATAAGTATTCATTCTAACAGACAGGGCGTGCAAACACGGACACAAGAAAGCCTTCAAGACACCACAAATACCGACTAACAACTGAAGAGGCGCACAAAGGTGGAAAGGAAAGGCACGAAAACCGATTTGCACCTGCCCATGCAGCAGGCGAACTTATCAATCCGGTACGCATGGGGGGTCCATGTGAATGATGAGTGTTAAGGCATTTGATTTCATCTTTATGCAAGGTAATAGATGGTTGGCTCACGCATGTGCTACCATTATTATCAATATGCCATGCCTGAATCATCAGACGCGTTTCATCATTCCTACGCAGGTACAAAATTACGCATTCATCGAATTTTGGCGTGTACTTACCCTCGACAATGTAAATAAAGATTAGAAGGTGAGCCTCCAGTTGACGATCTCTTATGTCCCAATAATTTTAGGTTGATGAAAGAACCCGTCTAACTTACGTAGAAGCAGCCGCAGCTGCAAGGAACCTTATACACCACACCTGTGCGGTAATCAGTGAACATGTTGGTTTTTTACTAAACAAATATCGTCCGCTTCTTGTCATTTACTGGCTCATTCTTTCTCTGCACAGCGGAACGAATCTTACCTAGTGGCAGCCTTAAAGACTATCAATGTCATATATACTTCCTACTTTCTTTAGCCCGTGGAATAAGCAATGAATGTATGGTATACCTATGACACGCTTCTTCCTATAGCTTTCGCAACCATGCTCGGACTTAACATAACCGATGTCTTTAAACATTTAGCAACAGTGGCCACTGTAACAAGAGGATAACCCACATCTAAAAGACTTGTAACCTCTGCATTAAAGCTACCACTTATTTGGTGCTTGCATGACATTGTGAGGGCCGACTTAAGGCAAGACTACAGCCATGTCTTGCCTTAAGTCAGCCTTCAAGAAGTCGTGTCAACACCAAATGAGTGATAGCTTTAATGAACAGGTTACGCACTTTTCAGATGTAGGTTATCCCCTTGTTGCAGTGGCCACTGTCGCTGAACGTTTAAAGTCGGTTATGTTAACTCCTAGCATGGCTGCAGAAACCGATAGGAAGAAGCATGTCGTAGGTATAACATACATTCATTGCATATCTCACAGGCTAAAGGAAACACAAAGTAGATACGGCATTGATGGTGTCTTGACGGTTGCCAATAAGCTAGGTAAAGTTTGTGCAACTGTGCAGAGAAAGAATGAGCAAGTAAAAGACAAGTGGACCGATATTTGTTTCGTACAACACACCAACCAGTACACCAGCCGTACAGCTGTGGTGCATAAGATTCTTTTCAGCTGCGGCCGCTTCTATGTAGGACAGACGGGTTGTTGCATTAACCAGGGATTATTGGAACAGAAGAGATCGCTAAAAGGAGGCTCACCTTCTAATCTTTCTATACATTTTCGAGTGTAAGTACATGCGAAAATCCGATGAATGCGCAATTTCGTACCTGCATAGCAATGACGAAACGCACCTGATAATTGAGGCATGGCATATCAATAATACTGGTAGCACATGCGCGAACCAATTGTCGATTAATTTTTCATAAAGATGAAGTAAAATGCCTCAACTGTTATATTTCACGTAGACCCCATGTGTCCCGGATTGATAGGTTCGCCTGTTGCACACGCATGCGCAAGTAAGGTTTTGTGCCTTCTTTCCTTTCCACATTTGTGCACATTATCTGTTGTTAGTCGGCTTTTGTGGTGTCTTGACATCTTTCTTTTGTCCATGTCTGCACGCCCTGTCTTATAGAACGAATGGCCTCAGGAGTCTCTTAATGCACCTCCACTTACATAGGATGCCTTTTCTCGAATACAGCTGCTTGTTCAAAAAGGTAATTTTCTCATAATCAATAAGAAGCAAGAGATACTGACCTCAGAAGAAATTCGAGTGTGGCCTCTGCACATGCAGCATACTTGATGACCAAGCAGCAGTAGACAGCAAACAGGTGGTCAACACTCAGCTTCAAGGTGATGTTTGGCATGATGAGCTCCTTAACTGCATGCAGGCGACAGGTACTTTCAAAGATGAACTGACCTGGAAGAAAGCAAATTAGCAATGAGAAAAAAAATGTTTACACATGCTAAGCAGTGTTACACATGCATTCTCTAGAAGTTAATAGGAAACGATTTTGGTGAAGTTTGACAGGTGGATCAGCTAACAGTTGCAACTAGAAGTGGGGTTGTAAACATTTAAACAATGCCATGCCCATGCTAGGTGCTCGTGGACCATTCCCCTTACAGGGAAACAGCCAAAAGGTGTAGGTAATATTGCTGTTAAACAGAAGCGATTCCAACTTTGAACCGAAGTACACGCGCCTGAGCATTTGAGGCCACATCGTCACTGCTTATGATACCGATATCAACAGCGATGCTAGGACAGAGAAGACGACACAGGCCTGTTCATTCTTTCTTTTATCAGTGCCGTGCTTTGAACAAAATTTTTCATTACCCAAGGCTTTCTGCTGCCCAAATGCCACTTATTTCACAAAATAAATGAAATTCCATGGTAAAAGCATAAGGAGAGATAAGCACTGCAACTTTTTACCACGTTTTGATGACATGTAAATCATTAAGATTTCATCTATGGTCATCATGTGGAGTTCTTCGTCACCAGTTGCAGGGATATGGCTGGACTGTGGACCTAATAAAGGTCCACACTGAACATTTTTTTATGCATTATGAACCAAAATACCTAGTCTCATTGCACCTAGTCTCATTGCTTCTGTGTTGGAACCATAAGCACCGTTAACAGGTGCTTAGCTTATGACGCTTCTATAAAAGACCAGCTGCTAATAATTTGTGGGGTTTTACATGCCAAAACTACATAATAACAAGGCACACCGTAGCGGAGGGCTCCATCGAATTTCGACTACTTGGGTCCTTTAATGTGCTCTAACATTGTGCAGTACATGGACATCACGGCCACGGCAGTAACTTTTCACCTTTGTCAAAATGTGACCGCTGTGGCCAGGACCAAACAGGCATATTTTGGACAGCAGCCACATAATGTAACTTGCCATAACCATTAACAAAACACACAGTGACAGAACACTTGCTCAGACAATTAACTAATCACAATGCAGTTTCAACTGTGAAAGTCATAAACGCTCATGTTCACTTTCATCCTATGCTAATGGCAGCATTGAAGACATTTAGCTGTGAGGTTTGTCTGACAGTTATTCTACCTAAATCTGATTTTGAAATGACATCACTGAAAAATTTGAAGCACACGAAGCAGCTGAAGTCCCTTTTCTTGGTCATTAGATGAATGCATTTTACAGAAGTAAAGAAAAGGGAACACTTGTGCTAGGAAACAATTTGGAGCTTTGAGCAAACCATAATTGGTACTTAGCTGTCAAAGAATTTGAATACAACAGCACACAAGTTTGCCTAGCTCTTTCTACAAATAATACTGGCACTTTGTGTGAACATGCAGTGTTTATTTTAGGCAAATATTAAACATTGGAACTTGTGCAAGCATTAAGACAAACACTCGCCAGGCTATGGCGGGTGCACCATTTGGGGAAAGAAAAAAGAAGTCGGGAACCTGCCATGAGCAGCATTTTTTTTTGCCTTAGTGATCATCTCACATTTGTGCTAAGGAAGTCATGTATGCATTCTGGTATCAAATGCGAAGCATTTCTTTGCAGGCACTTTGACCGTTTGTATCCATGTATCTATCTATCTATCTATCTAGCCGCCTACGTCTGGGTGCTTTCGTAATCGCCTCCAACTTTGTGTAAACCAAAATTGGCATGGAAGGGTAACAGATTTTGGGGAATACGACTGTCTGGTCACGACATGAATAACGTGAAAATCTTGTCACGTACGTATACTGATGTCTGTGCTTTAACGTGAGTGCTGACGTTATGTCAGACTCATTGTAGTCACAGGCAGACACCAGTGTAGCGGACTTTCCTGGTAAGGCCTCGATGTGCACACAACTACTGCACTTAACGTCGATTCACTTCATACCTGTTGCCTCAAAGCATAAAAAATCTACATACGCTTCATTAAGCTTTGCGTAAAGAACATCACTAATACAAGATTAACATTCCAGTCTACACAGCTGGTGCTGGTAGTGCTCTCTAGTGAAGGCATCGTTATGCAACTATAAACAACCAGCATAGGTCGGCACTTAAGGGAGTACTCACTCACTCACCACAATTTTGTCAGCCTTCGCACTCACTCACGTTCACACTCACATCCACTCACGCTCATGAGTACTCACTCACGTTCACACTCACCTCCACTCACACTCATGAGTACTCACTCACGTTCACACTCACGACTACTCCCACTCGTAGGCACTCACGTTTATACTCACGCCTACTCACACTCTTAGGCGCTCACTCACGTTCACACTCACGTCCACTCACACTCATGAGTACTCACTCATACTCAACTCACCACGTTCAAATGAGTGTGAGTGAGTGTGAGTTGAGTGCACTCATGAGTGAGTGGGCCGAGCTATAGTCGCCGTGTTTCTCTGTGCGGCATACCTACTCACGCTCATGAGTTCGCACACATTCATACCACGACTATACACGTTTATACTATTCACACTCATGAGTACTTGAGTAAAGTTGCAAGGCGGGCTTGTTGGTACGGCATACTTGAATAAACTGGTAGCGCAAAGAAACGGGACACAAGAGTAACACGGAGACACACAGCGCAGTAGCGCTGTGTGTGTGTGTCTCCGTGTTACTTCTTGTGTCCCGTTTCTTTGCGCTACCAGTTTTATTCAATCTTGAGCACTCACCCTCATGAGTTCTCACTCACGTTCACACTCACGTCCACTCCCTCTCATGAGTATTCATGTACACACTCACGTCCACTCACACTCATGAGTGCACGCTCACTCACGTTCACACTCACGCCCACTCACACTCATCAGTGCTCACTCGCGTTCATACTCACGCCTACTCACCCTCATGAGTGCTCACCCGCGTTCACACTGGCGTCCACTCACACTCATGAGTGCTCACTCACGTTTCTCACTCACGACCACTCGCACTCATGAGTTCTCACTCACGTTCACACTCACGTCTACTCATACTCATGAGTGCTCACTCACGTTCACACTCACACTCATGAGTACTCACTCACGTTCACACTCACGCCCACTCACACTCATCAGTGCTCACTCGCGTTCATACTCACGCCTACTCACCCTCATGAGTGCTCACCCGCGTTCACACTGGCGTCCACTCACACTCATGAGTGCTCACTCACGTTTCTCACTCACGACCACTCGCACTCATGAGTTCTCACTCACGTTCGCACTCACGACCACTCACACTCATGAGTTCTCACTCACGTTCATACTCATGGCCACTCACACTCGTGAGTACTCACTCATACTCAACTCACCACGTTCATATGAGTGTGAGTTGAGTGCACTCATGAGCGAGTATGCCGAGCTATGACAACCAGTTCTCACATTTGCATGTTTTCTAGATACGTGAATGCTTATGAAACTTCTACATATGTTTACTGAGTACTACAGTTGTCCACCTCATAACATTATGTTCATTCTGAAAAGTGCCACACAGCAAACTTCGTGATACATGCTTCGCATATCATTGATTCCCACGGTACCCGAGATCTGCCAAATTTTTTTAACAGTAGCAATGTGCACTAAAAGCAGACTATTTTAGATGTTAGGAAGTTTGATAAACAAGGCTGTATCGCACACAAACGCACTACACATATGCTGCTCTTAAACTGAAGCGCAGCCTTGAACACGACTTTGTTCAAAATCTCTTAAAACAACTGTGATGCACTGATTTTGCTTTTAAATAATGCACCATTTTATATACAGTTGTTTTTATGACGGCCTATTTGGCATCCACTGTCCTGCTGGCAGTCAGCTTCCAAACATCACTTTCAGTTAGAATATCAAGCAGTTACCACAGTGGCAATAGGCCGAAGACAGAATACTATGATTTTAAGTAGCATGTGACATGAAGTTGTTCAGAAAATTACAGGGCCTTTACAATTATTTGCTTTATATACATGATAAACGCTTGAAAATGTGCGCTCAGCTCATATTTTAAAACATTTATAATTTAAAAAGGCTGAGAAAGCTTACCAAGAGCTGTGCTACTTCGTGCGCTTTTATCGATATCTGTAAACCACAAAGCGTCACCTTCAAATATTCTTTTGAGCCATCAAAGACCACTGCAAAACAATGTCTGGTATACAAAGTGTAAAACTACTGCGTGTTTATCTCGATAAGTAGCAATGTTTGAATACACTTGCCTGAAATCCCCTGCCCATTGTACACTGTGAATGTGTGGGTGTCGCTCTCGGTGCTTTCCACTTAGCAGTTGAATGCTTGTTCTTGGTTTTCCATTCGGCCCAGTCGATAGACCTGCAAGAAACAGAGTTCATGTTTGTTATATTTTGCACAGATATGAAATGCACATACGCTACACTTTGCCATAAGCACTTGCCATATTCAGACTCCCATGGAGCGGTGAGCACATGGATTTTTTTTAATCTTGCTTAAAAAGTGTGAAGCGTATAGACATGAGTATTCAGCATCAAGTTTACTATTGATTGCTAGGGTTTTATGTGCCCAAAGCCCAACATGATTGTGAAGGATGGCGTAATGAAGGGTTCCAGATAATTTTGACCACCTGGGATTCCTGACCAAAATTGAACCCGCATCTTTCCGGTCAGTAGCCAAGTACCGTTACCCTAAACTTCTGCCACTTGTCATCAAGTTTATTTTTTTCTCTCTGCAGATCGCAGGTATTGATACATAAACAAGACTAACATAAGCAAAAATGACATTGAATGGGACTAATCACACTGGATGTTCAAGGCTTGTTAAGATGACAAGCAGCAGCAAAGTCTCGCCATTACAAACTACCTAGCCAGAATAAAAAGCTACACAAAAGGATGGCTTTGGTACACTCGTAAGAAAAAAATCAGGGATTAAAAATATGGCAAGGAAAAGGCAGTATGCCCTTCCTAGATTTGGACTGCAATCGGAGTGTATTACAAGTCATTAGCATTAGCTAACAATATATTTAGAAAACTTAATTTTATCATTGCGACACATGAAATTCCACTACCTCCCGAGTTTTGAAAGCAACTCAAACAGAGTATCAGGAAACAAAGATAAGAACACCAGTTGGAACTTAGAGCTCACACTGTCGCCTTGTCCCCTTCTACCCCTACCTTTGTTTCCTTTTACTCTGAGTTGTGCTTAACACTCAGATCGTCCTAGGATACAAACTCGCCCATACTGCTACTCTTGTCCACTGCTTTCTTTTTGAATGCAGCAACAATGCTCACAACTGCAAGTCCCCTGATGGTCTTGTCGTGACTCCATCTCGTCGCAGTGATCTGAAATAAAAGAGGTAGATGCATGGTGGCTTGTTTAAAAGTGCAATAAAACTCCCTGCTTAAAGAGACATAGTCAAAGCAACCCTAAATTGGCCCAACAAAAATAGCAATAAGAATAATTGGCAGAGACTTAAAGGAGTGAGAATGAGACATATAGCCAAATCACAGCAGCCTGCTACAGTGGAGTTCCATTTCTCAAGGTGAAACTTCATATCTGAGACAACTTCTTGGTCTGGGGCTCACACCCAAGGCCATCTTCTTTCTGAGGTAGACACACCACCCCCTGAATAAGCTTTGCAGGTGGCAGCATGACAAAGAGCTTATCATCGCACTTGTCAAAGAGCTTATAGCGAAAACCAAAGGTCGGAGAAAGAAATTCTGCGAAAATTTATGTGGGAAAAGAAAGATATATTACACTGTTTCACCTTGTGTTTGTACATCACCACTTCAAAAATTTTATCTCAACTGTGACGCTTTATTGTAGAAGAATCCGTATGGGTTTCGTCTGTACATACTTGTTAAAGTTGAATAGATGTCTCATATAGGACGTTCGACTAGCTGGAAGTTTTACAACAGGACCATGCACGTTAATTGCTACTAAACAGGCACAATGTTCAGGCATATATCAGGCGCACTTCCACTCGGTCTACCTAGCTACTTAGTCATTACGGAAGGAAACACCACAAATAATACTGAAATGAATATTATTTTAGAATATAGTTGAAAGCAGAAACTGCCTCTAAAGTGTTTGGTGCAAAGAAGGAAAGTGGACGTTACTATTCTCAGTTTTCAGAGAATGGCATTGTAGTACACAGCTAGTTTTACAACTGAAGACGAGTTTGGTGTTTCTTGACACGCTCACAACTGTCAATGCAGCCGCATTCACTCACTGATGCACAGAATTAATTTGCGGGCCTATCCACTCCACTTCCGCACATTTGACGCGTTCAGAAATGTGTTATCGACGCACGCTATTTAACCCCTGCTTCCGCGGTGACACTTCCTCAGTAAGAGATACTCATTCACGCAGTACACCCCTACAATCTCGGACCAGAACTAAACATGTATCACACCGCGCGGCGATCCTAAAGCGTCTTCTTTCAAAGCACTAAAGGAAATTGCCGGGATGTCGGCACAGTGGCGATCAAGAAATCTGATTCGCGTGAGCGCGGGAACCGATGCCCCGATGAAAATAGTCGCGCTGTGATAACGGCAGCTCACAGATGAACCTTTTCTTGAGATCGGCGAAAGTGGTAGCGGAAGGCGTACAGGCTGTCAAAGGAATAAACCCTGCACGCTTTATACTAGCCCACTGTGCTTGACTATGCATTCTACGTGCGTAATAAAACAGTTTAGCAACGCGCCTTCACGATCTGCAGTGTACTTGATGAACTTGTTGCATAAAAGTAATTCATTTGGTCCGCGAAATTACACTTTACTCTATATTATGCAGTAGCGTGCTCAGCCGAACCGTCTGAATTTTTTTCCCAGCGCAGCGCGGATGTCATCTCTGACAGCGCTTTCATGTGAGCGATACGCAAGACCCAAATGAGCACCCCGTCAATGCCGACACATGTTCGTGCAACGACACACCAAACAAGACGCGAATCACCACGGCTAAACGAAGTAACAAGCACCGCCACACGATTCGGCAACGACGTTCCCAGGGCGACCAGTCATGCAGCTTAACTATACAGCAAGCTCTGCGGTTCAGCTACATTAACACCAAGAACGACGGCTGAACGTCGCCAAAACAACTCGCACAACATTAGCCTGAAATAATGCATGTTGCTGGGCGAGTCGACCGTACGTTAAACAAGGTGCCACGCAAATGAAACACGTACACGAAGAGAACGAGGACGGGCGCGATCTCGTTCCTTTCATGTGCATGTTTCTTTTGCGCAGAACCTTGTTGAACGTGAGCCGTAGCAAAGAGGCACGCCATATTGAAAGGCGGGCGCACGGGAATGCAATGGGTCCGTGATCTGTGGATATGCAACTCCCCGACACCACAAAAACATGAAGTTATAGGAACTTACCGTACAGTGCTTTTACAAGAGCCGTCGAGCTTGCCAGGATGTCGACGCTGCACGGCTGGACCTAGTAGCGAAAGCGCACGAAGGTATCCAATCCACCAGCACAAAGCCGCCGCCGCCGCAAGAAGTGCGCGTGGTGTTGCGCGCGTCAGTGTTCTTGAGCGCGATGGCAACGTGCGGGCGCCTCGCGGATTCCGAGCAACGAAGTAGTGCGTTAGAAGTTTTAATGCTGCGACAGCAAAATCGCTGTGGTACGGTTGCTTATAAATTGTAGAATAGAACCGCATTGACCAAATACCAATCACAGTAAACAAAACTACTTATCATGTCCCCTAATGAAATTCGGTTGGGTGATTGCTAGGGAACCGTTGCGGCGCGCTACAGGATGGGGCGCTAACGGCGTTTGTACGGCTTCGGTCCCGTAGCCAGCCCTTGTAAATGTACGGTTTTTGCTAACAGTGTATACTATATATACTATATACTATACTATATACTATGCTATACTATACAGCTCGCCACAGTGGACCAGTGGCTACGGTGCTCGGCTTCTGACCCGAAGGTCGCGGATTCGATCCCGGCCGCGGCGGTATCATTCCGCGGGAAGAAAAATGCTAGAGGCCCGTGTACTGTGCGATGTCAGTGCACGTTAAAGAACACCCGATGGTCAAAATTCCGAAGCCCTCCACAACGCCGTCTCTCATAATCATATATCGTGGTTTTGCGACGTAAAACTTTAGATATTATTATTATGCTATACTACACTATACAGCGATGGCGTAGAGGCGTTGCAGTGATGGCGTAGAGGTAGAGCATCAGCCTCGCATGCAAGATGTCCGTGGTTCTAATCCCAGTGCCGGGCAATTCCCTACCGGATATAGACAATAACAGCAAATCCGCGTGATGTGGAATTGCATAAAAAAAGCCTGGGGTGCGGCCTCACTGGCGACCACAGCCGGTAATGCACTCCCTCACCAGAGCAGGATTGCCCACCCTGGTGCAGTACTTGGCCACTACCTCCCACATGAATACACCAATTAACCCTCGGCCCTCAGTCCCCAGTGGCTGCGAAGCAACTGACTAAGGCGGTGGTCAGACCTGCGGCACAGCGAAGGTCTGACCGCCGCCTGCTTAGAATCTCTGCGTCCGGACAGGCCGCCATTGGAGTGTGAACTTGGCTACGTTTAACGCTAGAACGTTATCCATACTTCATCTCACAACTACCTTGCAGCACTGCCAAAGCTACGAGAAGCCCGCAGGCAGTATCCTTGCGCAGCACATAATATAGTTCCGACCTTAGCTGTTTCATTATCAACGAGGTACAAGGGTTTTAGCTGGGCTTCCCGCATGACGCGTTACAAAGATACGTGGTACGTTAGGCCCTTCGCGCATGCACTTCGCTATTTCTGAAAGGATGCAGATATTACCGGCTGGCAACCGTAATAACCACCCTAACCGCGATGATGTAGAGCAACATGGCAGCCCCCATACACCCCAGACAACCTGTTTCTATCCGAATTCGTGCTTGTTACTGGCTCTCTGCCCGGACAGCAAGCAATAAGTGGCATAATCTGTCATCGCTTAGTGTAATCTAACGCTGAGGGCAAAACATCAGGTATCTTTTTTCGCTATTATTTAGATCGGTCGTTTGTTTTGATGCTGCTAGGACTACCCAGACGATGCCCAGCCGTAAAAGTGGTTTGATGTTAACTGAGCAGATGTCGCCACAACATTAGCGCTGGTGATACGTTGACGATGCGAAACACCCTGAATGTCTATATTGTTTTCTGTGCCAATATTTTGCTATTCCGCCCAAGAATGTTACGTGATTGCTGCTGAAAGTGTTTCGGCCATGCTGACAAAAAATAACGCGGTGAAAACGCCGGTATGAACACTGTTATAAAAAGAACCGCGTTCCTCACAAACGCCAGTGAACACGCCCTGTACAAATCGGTTTCCGAACACGAAGAAACGGCGAGGTGGCGTTCCCGCGGAAGTATTTGCGTTTTGTATTAACTGCAGGGAGCACATGTCGACAAGGTAGGCGAGCCGACGCCAAAGAGACGACGAGCAGACGACGCGACGCGGATGAACACGTGGTGACTGGGCTTTCGCCTTTCCAATTGGTTAACAAGCCCTGCAGGTTCCACAGTGCTGCAAGGTACTTCTGAGATGAAGTATAGTCAGGCTAGTGGAGCTGTGCTATTCGAGGAATTAGAGGGTGTTAAATGGGATGTAGTAGGGCTCAGTGAAGTTACTAGGAGCGATGGGAGGCTGCTCTGCGCAACTTGCAACCGGAGTTACAGCTCCGGACAGTGGGCTGGGCCAGAGGGGTCGCCGAAGCACAGAAGTGTCCGGCCATCTAGAGCGGCCCGAGGGCTCATCGTCTTCTTGCTTCCACTCCCCCCCCCCCTCCCCTGACATGATTCTTTCAAGGATCGAGTAAAGTTTTTACCTACCTACTAAGGGGAACACATGAGGCTTATACACTGCTGAAGAATGGACAACTCCTATGCTATCGTGGCTTAGTTGACTGAAGATAACTGGGGGTGGGGCTCCTTATCCATAAAAACATCTGGCAACATACTATACCATTAGTGAGAGGGTGACAAGTATCGTAATTAAGCCTGATAAGAGGTACAAAATGAAGGTGGTACAGGTCTACGCGCCTACATCCACTCATGATAATCATCTGCTTGAACGCTTCTACGAAGACGTAGAATCAGCTATGAATAAGGTAAAGACACAGTACACTATACTGATGTGTGATTTTAATGCCAGGGTAGGCAAGAAGCAGGCTGGATACCATGCAGTGGGGGGAATATGGCATCGGTTCTAGAATTGTCAGAGGGGAGTTACTAGTAGAGTTCGCAAAACGTAACGGGTATTGAATACCTTTTACAGAAAATGGGCTAACCGTAAGTGGACGTGGAGGAGTCCTAATGGCGAAACTAAAATGAAATAGACTTCATACTGCGTGCACACCCACGCATTGTGTAGGATGTGGAAGTCGTTGGCAAGATCCGATGCAGTGACCATAGAATGGTAAGGTCTGGAATTCGCCTACACTTGAGAAAGGAACGGCAGAAACTGATACGCAAGAAGCCAATTAATGATTTGGCGCTGAGAGCGAAAATACAGGAATTCAGAGTTTCGATTGAAAATAATACGCGGCTTTAACCGAAGAAACCGACCTCAGCGTTGACACAATGAATGATAATCTCACTAGTATCATTAACGAGTGTGCAATAGAAGTCGGAGGTACAGTCATTAGACAGGACACTGGCAAGCTATACCAGGAGACGAAAAACCTTATTAAGAAACGTAAAACCCTCAAAGCCTCAAATGCAACAGACAAATTAGAGCTGGCGGGGCTTCGAAGTTCATCAATAAGCGTAAGGTAGCGGGCATAAGAAGGTATAACACGGAGAGAATTGAGCATGCTCTAAAGAACAGAAGGCTCATAGCTGGTAATACGAAACTGTGCGTAGGCAAAAATAAGATGTATGCATTAAGGGACAAGGAAGGCAAAGCCACTACCAATGTGGATAGGATAGTTGAGTTAGCGGAGTTTTACAGAGATGGATAGGATCCGAGACAATCAGGTTGATAACATAAGAAGCATTAATAGTCCAGAGGAATCGGACATCCCACCAGTAACGACAGGGGAAGTAAAGAAAGCCCTAGACGGAATGCAAAGAGGCAAAGCCGCTCGTGAGGATCAGGTAGCATCAGACCTGTCAAAAGACGGTGGAGATATTGTAAGCAGCGTGGAGAGTTGGGCGAGTTGGTACGAGTTCATTGTGGTCGAACTGCGCAGTGGGACGAGACACGAAGAGACAGGCTGCGCTTGTCTGTCTCGCCTTCTCTTCGTGTCTCGTCCCACTGCTCAGTTCGACCAGAATGAAGGAGAGATTGTGTTAGGAAAACTGGCCACCCTGTATCGAAGTGTCTCTCTACGGGGAGGTGTCACGAATTTCCACGGTCTAGAAATAGACAGGACACCTTGTACCACCCAAATAATTTATCTGACCAATGGAAAAAAAACCCGCACACATTCAAACCCTTTAAGCACAGCACACGTATTTACACAATGAATAATCCATCTAGAAATAATCAACCCTACTCATTCTACGCGCAATGTCCCCAAGAACGAAAACATAAATGTCCTGACCGTCAGCTGCGACGCGGCGGCCGTTCCCTCGACGTGTCGTCAGACGTCGGTCCTGCTGTGTCGACGCGGTTTGTTGGCTGGCCTCCGTGACGATGACGGAGGATCTTCAGAAGCGTGGCGCCAGACCAGCATGGCACCTGGCGTGGTCTCCAGCGTGCCGCGCTAAGGACACTGGAAGGTGGTTGGCCGGGGGGCACAGGGTGCAGAACGGTGACGGCTGCAAGGCCAGGCCCGGAACGACGTGGTCAACCAGGACGTCTCCAGGCCACAGCTGGAGAACCAACTCCTAGGCCTTTCGCACACGTCCGCCCTGCCCGCTCTTCGTCTTCCGCCGCTGCTGCCCAGCACGCGCTATTTCGAACACCCCCCACTCTTTCTTTTTTCTCTTCTATCTCTTGTTTTCGTCAAGTGCTTCGTTCCTTTTCCAGAGACGTCTTCTTCTTCTTCATTCTCTTTTTCTTGTGACACACCCCCCTTGTTTTGAAGAGCTTTTTTTTAATGAAAAAAGTCACAGTTTCACCGCAAGGGTGAAGCAATGAATGCGATAGCAAAAAAATTGTAATGTTATATGAAGTGAGGCTGGCAGCTAACTCTTTTTGGATCCGATCTCACGCAACTCTAGAAAACGCTTGTTTAAGAGAATTCTCTTCGCGTTGGAAGCGCAGCACGTAGAAGGGTACGCCGGCCCGGCCGCCGAGAAGGGGAGATGAGAAGGGGAGATAAAGCGCGCGCCCGCGCTCGTAAAATCGAACGTCGCCCCCCCCCCCCCCCGCGCCCGCTGTCGGCCGCCGAGAAGGGGAGATAACGCGCGCGCCCCCGCTCGTAAAATCGAAGGTCACTCGAGGGACCCCCCCCCCCCCCCTCGCGTCTTTTCACGCTCACGAACGACGGGCGGGCCCGGTTATATATATACATATACGGCAAATGACGCCGACGCGGACGCCGACGCCGACGGCGAAAACCAGCCGCGAGTGTCCGTATAATTGCTATCGCAATAAAAAAAACTGCTCACTGAGTTCACCATCACGAACTGTCGCACTGAGTTCACCGAGTGTTCACAATAGCACCGCTATCACATCCTAAACACGCTTTCACAAGAGCGTCTTTCGCCACTCACAGACACATGTAAGATTTGTTAATGCCTCTACACAGACCAAACTACATTGTTCGTTCGCCAACCCTTAGTCAGCATATCAGCGTCAACGCTATCTCTTCCCTTGTTATCATTTACGTACCACAAGTAATCTCACAAAGAAAGACTTCCTCTCCTCATTTAGCCATTCGTCTTATTGGCTACTTAGCTATCATTATAACAGTTATACCGACTGCCAAGGGAAATTGGTCCTCTACTGTCCCTGGATTTTTCACGAAATGGGACGTATACTGAAGGACTGTTTGATATTGAAGCGTGACCCTTTCTTTCGTTGGGTACAAATCGCTGACAAGGACTGCATGACTGTATGAATCTTTTCACATCTCTCTGGATTCCGGGCCAGAAAAATTCTTCAGTGATTCTTGTTACAGTTTCCCTCACACCCTGATTACATGTGTCATGTCCTTGATTCAGTACAGTCGATCTAAAAACCCGGGGTACCACCAGCTGATATATTTCGCTTTTCGAATTTACCCACCGACATCTCATATACAGCAGCCCGTTGTACACCAGGAACTCAATAACAGTTCTACATCTTGGCCTCCTCAACACATCCCCTATCCTCTCAAAGCACCCCTTCAGTGATTTATCATTTTCCTGTCTTTCCCTAAACTCCTTTGGCGTTATGCTAAGATTCTCAATTGCCGGCACCTTTGAGACAAATGAATACCCGTTTCCGACGGCCGAAGACACTTCTGCTAATTGCCTCTCCGTTCCATTGTAAGGATCGCCATGCTATATCGTATTCCATACATATACTTCTCCAACAGCACTACCGCTAGTCGATATCTCTGACGCGCCCTTCTTACTCTTCCAGTGCATGTCAGGATCATCTGCATTTCTCGCCCCTGGGACATTACCCAATATGACATCACATACTGGGTCTTCCAGGCATTTGGCCATTATCCACCCCGAGTAGTAGGGGCTGGAAACTCTGATACGAGCCTCTGGGAGATGCCTACTAAGCTATCCACCAGAGTGACGGCTGCGAATCTTTCTGTTAGATTTTGTTTGTTCACTAAGCTTTTCCTAACCAAAACGGTATTTGTGCCAGTATCCCTTAAAACTTTAACTGTTCGTCCTTCCATTTCCCCATCAACAATGGGTAGAGAAGAACCTTTTACTTCCAGCTCTTCTTTCCTCCTATTTCTAGTGCTTTCGTAGCTTGATTGTTGCCTTTCAACCGCGACAGTGGGATGTTTCTCTTCCTCTCTACCCTTTCCTCGTGGGACAACTACACATGCAGTTACGTTCGTGCTACCTGACCTGCACTCATTCGCTCGGTGTCCCCTCTTATCACATAACGGACAAACTACTCCAGGTGGCGAGCTTCTGTTCCCTACACGGCAGCTGATAGCACGGTGTCGTGGGCGGTTACACAGAAAACACCTCTGCACTTGCTGCTGGGGTTTCGCCCTCTGAGGCTTAAACGCTGAATCATCTGGTCGCGCATCAGCTACCTCATATTTACTTTGTGCTATGTTTCAAAGTCCCTGAGCTTCCATGTATTGGTCGGCGTGTTCGGCTACATCGTCAAGAGAGTCCAGCTTCCGCTCTTTCAAAAACACGCGTAGCTGTGGACTTCAACACGCAAGGAATTGTTCTCTGACCATGCAGTTTCTAACAGCTTCGTAGGTCCTCGCGGTATTAGCCATTTCCATCCACCTTTCGAAATAATTACTCAGCCGGCACACAAACTGCCTTCCTGTTTCAGCGTCCTCAGGCTTGCAGTTGCGGAACCGCTCGCGGAAACCTTCCGCTGTCAACCGGAACCTTTGTAGCAAGGCTCTTTTGACCTTGTCGTAGTCAAGTGAGTCAGAGGCTGTCATTCTGCCAAAACACTTAGCGCCTCTCCCACTAAACAAAGATTGAGGGCCGTTGCCCATTCACTTCGGTCCCACCCTTGCCCCATGGCTATGCGTTCGAAACGATGTAGGTACGCGTCCAAATCATCGCGTCCCTCGTCGAACGGTGCCATGAGTTTTCTAGGGCATATTTTATTGGCTCTTGGCGACTGCGAGCCAGAGGACCCAGACGATACGCTCTGCGCGTCCCGACTACATTCGGTGGCTTGTGCTAATCGCAGCTTCAATTCCAAGATTTCTTTTTCCCGCTCGTGCGCTTCTCGCACCTCTGCACGTGCGGCATCGCGTTCAGCTTCACCGCGTTTCTTCTCTTCTTCTACTAGCTTCAATGCCTCTTCCTTAGAAAAACCCAAATCCCTTGCCACGCTTAACAAGTTGCCTACGTCCATCCCTAGGCCTGGAAAGTTTGTGACGGGCAGGAAATGGTATCCTGGCAGGCTCGCCAATTGTCACGAATTTCCACGGTCTAGAAATAGACAGGACACCTTTGTACCACCCAAATAATTTATCTGACCAATGGAAAAAACCCGCACACATTCAAACCCTTTAAGCACAGCACACGTATTTACACAATGAATAATCCATCTAGAAATAATCAACCCTACTCATTCTACGCGCAATGTCCCCAAGAACGAAAACATAAACGTCCTGACCGTCAGCTGCGACGCGGCGGCGTTCCCTCGACGTGTCGTCAGACGTCGGTCCTGCTGTGTCGACGCGGCTTGTTGGCTGGCCTCCGTGGCGATGACGGAGGATCTTCAGAAGCGTGGCGCCAGACCAGCGTGGTACCTGACGTGGTCTCCAGCGAGCCGCGCTAAGGACACTGGAAGGTGGTTGGCCGGGGGCACAGGGTGCAGAATGGTGACGGGTGCAAGGTCAGGCCCGGAACGACGTGGTCAACCAGGACGTCTCCAGGCCACAGCTGGAGAACCAACTCCCAGGCCTTTCGCACACGTCCGCCCTGCCCGCTCTTCGTCTTCTGCCGCTGCTGCCCAGCACGCGCTATTTCGAACACCCCCACTCTTCTTTTTCCTCTTCTATCTCTTGTTTTCGTCAAGTGCTTCGTTCCTTTTCCAGAGACGTCTTCTTCTACTTCATTCTCTTTTTCTTGTGACAGGAGGATACCAGAATCTTGGAAGTATGCCAACATCATCTTTATCCATAAAAAAGGGGGCGTCAAGGACATGAAAAATCTCAGGTCGATCAGCTGACTGTCCGTTGAGAACTTGTTCTTGGCCGAGTTGGTGAGGTACGGAATGCATAGTTTGCCGCTAATAAAACGCACAAAAAGAAGAAGACGAGGACGACACCACGGGCGCCACTTCCAACTGAATTTGTGTGAGGACACAAAAATATGTACACTGGAAAAAGTACAACGCATGCGCCTAAAGCCGCAAACCTAGTTAACAGGGCAACCAATGCTCAAGAAATATAATCTCCGAAGAGTACAGTTGTATTGACGGTTCGCTAATGCACAGTTCGCCCAACTTTTTAATGTAAAATGCTTCCAAAGATTCACTAGCCGTTTGTTTGTTCCTCCTACCAAAAATCTTGACGTTATCAAACCGCGGTTCACACTTGCAGGCTTTGCAGTGCGCAGGCAAATGTGCCAATTCGTTTTCATTGTTTAAATTTAGCTCATACTCCCTGGCTTGTATATTACCACAGCGTCCGGTCTGTCCAACATAGGACTTTCCACAGGTGAGGGGGGATCTCGTACACCACTCCTGTCTCACAACCGGTATACACAGTACAGTGCTTCTTGCCATAACCATGCGGTGTCGTCCTGTCACCAGAGGTACGGGGGGCACAACTTACCCAGTTTAACCGGGGCTGAGAAAGCGACTGGTACACCGTACCTGCCTGCCACCTTCTTGAGGTTGTGGGTAACCTTGCGAATATATGGCACCACTGCAGGTCTTACGGTCGTCGTTTCCGTACCAACTGCCGCCATTTTCTTCTTGCCTTTTTTCCTCCGCAGGAGGGTCTCCGCCGCTGACGTCAGTAATGAACCAGGGAAACCTGCCGTTTTGAGGCGATGCCCCTGACTGTCGAAAGCAAACCACATCGTGCGAACGCACGATTTATTTAGGGCAGAATCCAGGCAGAGCATTGCGATACTTCGTTTTAATAACTTCGAGGTGGCTGAGTCGAATGGCACCACCCCCTTCTTAGCACGTGGGGAATACTGCCAGCAAGGATGACTCTTGCTAAAAGTTAAGCTTAGATCTAAAAATTGCAAAGTGTTCTGAAGTGGAAGTCCGTGTGCAAAACAGAGCCCTTTTCCATGTTGTCTAAAATACGTTAAAACGTCATCGCAGTCTGTCAGGGAATAATTCTGATTAAAAACAACTACAAAATAAATTCAGTTGGAACAAATAAATTCAGTTGGAAGTGCCGCCCGTGGTGCCGTCCTCGTCTTCTTCTTTCTGTGTGTGTGTTTTATTAGCGGCAAACTATGCGTTCCGTTACTGTGCGTTGTCAACAAGCTATGTACAAAAATAATCGCTAATAGAATTGCGACGATATTAGAGTTCAATCACCCGAAGCACAAAGTAAGATTTCGTACAGTCTACTCAACAATACACCATATTCATACTACCAATTAGGTGATAGAGGAATGCGCAGAATAACACCAACCCCTATACATAGCCTTCATAGATTACGAGAAGGCCGTTGATTGGGTGGAGATATCAGCAGTCACGCAGGCACTGCGGAATCAGGGCATCGATGAAGCCTATATTAAAACACTTGAAGAAATCTACAGGGGACCCACAGCAACCATAGTCCTCCATAAAGGCGCATTTACACTAGAGCGACACGACACCGATATTGGTCTGCCAACTGTCTTTGGGAGCATCATTTGTCGTGTCGTCCCATTTACACTGCAACGACGCCATCAGTCCGCCGCTGGTCTGTGGAATACTCCGTCTGCGCCTTGTCGTGCTCACAGCCTTTCGTCACCCAATTATCTAGTCACACTGGAGGCGGGCGTGGCGACACTGACTGAACTTGCACGAAGAAATTGAAACAGGCTCCACCGGCTGCTCATTTTCAGCCGTCCTCCCTCCTCTGCCTTGTCCCTCTCGGGCTACGCGGCGCAGCCCCCGCCATCCCCGACGGGGTTGAGGGACGGGAGTGTGGACAGACAAAGGGAAGCAAAGAAAAGACATCCGTGGGGTGCGCTGAGGGGGTATTGTGCGGGGCCTCCGCACAACACCCCCCAAGATCTCCCCTTCGTCGTTTTAACCAACCACATGGTCAAATTTTCGCTCGGCCACCGATCTCCCGACGACCTGCCAACGACATGTCTGCCGATGCGTTTTGCTGGTGTTTTCGGTCTACCATCATGTTACACTACCACGACATGCTGTTTTTCGAGGCGTCGTCGTCGTCGTCGTCGGCCTAGTGTGACTAGACGGCCCGGTGACATCGTCGGCGGGCGACTCGTCGTCCTCGTGTCTGCGTCGGTGTCGTGTCGCGCTAGTGTAAACGCGCCTTAAAGAAAGCGACAGAATCCCAGTAAAGAAGAGTGTAAGGCAGGGAGACACAATATCTCCAATGCTATTCACCGCGTCTTTACAGGAGGTGTTCAGGGCCCTAGAATGGAAAGAGTTCGGGATAAGAGTTAATGGAGAGTACGCAGTAAGATGCGATTCGCTGATGACATTGCATTGATGAGTAACTCAGTTGACGAATTACCACTCATGATTACTGAACTGTACACGGAAAGCAGAAGAGTAGGTCTGAAAATCAATATGCGTAAAACTAAAGTAATGTGCAACAGTCTCGGCAGAGAACAGCGCATTGCGATAGGTGGTGAGATACTCGAGCTTGTAAAAGAATACGTCTACTTTTGAGAGGTACTAACCGCGGAACCCAACAATGAGAGTGAAATAACTAGAATAAGGATGGGGTGGAGTACATTCGGCAAGCATTCTCAAATCATGAATGGTAGTCTACCACTACCCCTCAAGGAAGGTATATAACAGCTGCATCTTACCGGTACTCACCTACGGAGCAGAAACCTGGAGGCTTACAAAAAGGGCCCGACTTAAATTGAGGTCGACGCAGCGCGCGATGGAAAGGAAAATGATAGGTGTAACCTTAAGAGACAGGAAGAGAGCAGAGTGGGTCAGGGAACAAACGGGGGGTTAAGGATATCATAGTTGAATATAAGAAGAAATGGACATGGGCCGGGCACGTAGCGCGTGGGCAGGATAACCGCTGGTCATTAAAGAAATGGATTGGTCATTACAGGACTAGATTCCAAGAGAAGGCAAACGCGTGAGGGGGAGACAGAAAATTAGGTGGGCAGATGAGATTAAGAAGTTACCAGGTATAACGTGGCAGCAGAAGGCACAGGACTTGGTTCATTGGCGGAAGATGGGAGAGGCCCATGCCCTGCAGTAGGTGTAGTCAGGCTGATGATGATGACACTCTACAGCGCTATGCTATGCTTTGCTATGCTATGTTAAGGTATGCAGGCTAGCGCGTGCCTAGATGGCCGAGTGGTTTAGACATTCTCCCTCGGATTGCAGGTTCGAATCTCTCTTCGCGAACAATTTTTCTACTCTAGGATTTCTTTTTTTCTCTGTCTGTACAGTCTATTTTTTTCTGTCTGTATTTTTCTCTGTCTGTACAATAACCAACAGAGTTATTGCATCCCACGCCGGAGCAATCGGTGCACGTGCTTTGACAGCGAAACTGAAGGTGACAACGAGGACGATGAATAAAGGCTCATTTACACTAGCGCGACACGACACCGATTTTGGTCTGCCGACTGTTTTTGGGAGCGTCTTTTGTCGTGTCGTCGTCCCAGTTACACTGCAACGACGCCAAGAGTCCGCCGATGGTTTGTGGAAGACTCCCTCTGCGCCTTGTCGTGCTCACAGCCTTTTGACGGCCGATCCTCTAGTCACACTGGAGGCGCACGTGGCAACACTGACTGAACTTGCACGAAGAAATTGAAACAGGCACCACATGCGCCTCACTTTCAGCCGTCCTCCCTCCTCAGCCATGGTCCCACTGGGGCTACACGGCGCTGCTCTCGCCATCACCCCTCGGTGTCGAGGGACGGGGTGGGGACAGACAAAGGGGCAGCGAAGAAAAGACATCCGTTGGGTGCGCTGAGGGGGTATTGTGCGGGCCCTTCGCACAATACCCCCCAAGATCTCCCCAACCAACGACATGGGCAAATTTTTGCTCGGCCACCGATCTCACAACGACCTGCCAACACAAGTCTGCCGATGCATTTTGCGGGTGTTTTCCGTCTGCCATCCTGTTACACTACGACGACATGCTGTTTTTCGCGGCGTCGTCGTCGTCGTCGGCCTAGTGTGAGTAGATGATCCGGCGACATTGTCGGCGGTCGACTCGACGGCCGACCGTCTGTGTCGGCCTCGTGTCTACGTCGATGTCGTGTCGCTCTAGTGTAAAAGAGCCTTTAGGGAGTGCGCGCCGGTCTCGCGCAGCAGGCGAGGCGCAACTTTGACATGAGCGGTCGCCAGAAAACTCGCGTGGGCGAGAGGGACGAAAACAGTTATTGCAAAATAAAAAAAAATAGTTTGGGGGGCCAAAGCATGGTCCCGCTATGTGATCGGTGACCTTATTCCGGGGCAACGCATGACGAGACCCAGTCTCGCGACCGTCTCACCAGAGGCCGTTGGGACTCCAGCAAGCAGCACTTGAAGAGGGCAGTTTCCCATGCCTCTCGAGAAGGGGTAGCAGAAGGGGCCAGGTGGGGATTTTTCGCACATGCCCACACCACGTGGCAGATATCACAGGTCTCCCCAGAGTGTGGGCACTGGCCGTCCGTGTTCGGATCGAAATGTTTTCTAATTGCAGGTCAGACGATCACTCTCGGAAAAAAAAAGAAAGAGTCCTTAGTCTCTTTTGGCTTGCCACGTATATGACTCTCTGTAGATAGACACGTCAACTCTCTTTTTGGGGGTCCCTTTCCGCAGAGACGTGTGACCCGCAAGAGAGCCAACGTTCCTCTTTGAAGATTCATATAACTGGCAAGTCAAGGCTCCCCGAAAGTACTCACACATACTCTTTTTTCTTCTTAGCGTATAGCGGCCCTGTCTGCAGGCGCCTTAAAGTCGCTCCTCCGCCTTACTCAGTCCCTTTCATTCGCAGGAGCCGGGAAACGATGGTCAGCGTCGCGACAATATGAGAGAATTTTCCTGAACCGCAGCTGTGCTTCATTGGCCTCCTAGTCATTAGAGGTAGGGTAAGGAGCCCGTTGGGTAAGCGCACGCGAAGCGCTGCGAGGCCTTTAGATGCGAAGCAGCTTAAGGCGAAGTTCAATCCGGTGGTGGTGGTGGTGTGCGGTGTGACCACCTTATTGGGCATGTGCAAACCTTTTCAAAAAAAATAAAAATAAAAAACCTCCTCTCCCCCTCTCTCTCTCCTCTAGGCATCCCTCCCTGCGGCGACCACACTCTCACTGCGCATGCGCGTCTTCTCTTCTCTCCCCTCCTACACTTCCCCTCTACCTCTAGGCATCCCCACCCGCGGCGTCCACACCCCCCACTGCCCATGCACGTCCCCCCCCCTCTCTCTCCTCTCCTACGCCGGACAACGCGAGGGCCAGCGTCGACCGCGCTTGTAAAATCAAAGGTCGCAGTTGCTGCTGGACGGAACAGCCCCCCTCCCTCCCCCTAGCGCTCGCTAAATACGGGCGGGGCATTTCCTCTCTGCTTAAAGGAGCCCTGACATCAAATTTACGCATGTGGATTTTTTTGCATCCGCGAGTAGCTATCGACCCCCTAGTAACGATTCTGGACTCAAAATGCAGCGGAGGGACGAATAAGTACCAGTAATGTTGATAAATATATCCGCTATCGAACGCGATTCAAAACGGGAGGAAAACCCGCCAAATTGTAGTGCTGGTAGCGCCACCTCGCGGTCACGTCGGGGCCGCTCCCCAGTTGATCCCGCTGCCGCAAAAAAAAGGTGACATCACGTCCAGCTGACATCGCTGACATTTCGTCTGCTAGGAGCACACGTGCAGCCATGTCTTTGTCGTCAACATCGTCGTCCTCGCCGTCGTCGCGGTCAACATCGACAAGCGAGGATGACGACGACTTGGAATTGGGTATTGCCGCGATTCGCGACGTCGCGAATCATTTTCGCTTCGACCCTTTGGAGAGAAGCGACGAGGAAATGGACACCGGTCCGAGCAGCGACGAGGAATTGCCTGCGGACACACGCTTGGGCCATGCTCAATGGTGAGATATATGGCACAATCAGCTACATTAGCGCTATCTGCTTGTTACTTGTTGGGGATGATATTTCCTCTTTTGATAGCTCGTAGTCGTGTTATCGTGTACTGCACCTGTAAACAACGTCAGATAGCTCGTAGTCGTGTTACATGTAAACAACGTTTGATAGCTCGTAGTCGTGTTAGCGTGTACTGCATACCTCGTCAGTTACTCTATGTTCGACGATTGTACTGTTCTATTGCGTTGTCGGGTACCGCTGTGCCGTGGCATGAGTACAGATAGCAATCATCGCGCGAGTATAATTGATGCACGTGGTTCGCACACACTGTTCATGAACAGCGGGATGTGCTTCATCGGACTGTAACCGCAATAGGCCACATCGCCATGTCTGTCGCGCGGTTGTTAGGCATCTGTCTAACAGGCATGCTAGGCATCTCTGAGGCATCTCTGTCGGCAGCCATATCGCGCTTTTGGGTTAGCTGCTTCAACTTTCCTCATTTGCATGCGGCTTTTCCACGTGCGATATCGCGGATATCGCGGCAAAACTGAACTGACTGACGGTTGACGACCGTTTCCGTGGGTGCCAATGCGGCCACTGCCGTCCTATGGAAACCGAGCTGGAGTCATTGTGCTGCACGGAGGTGGAACGCGTGCGGGCGCTCATACACGAGGAAGCGGGCTGCATCACCGCACATCCCACATTTGCGCAGGCCTGCCTGAATGTCCACACGCTTGAGGTCGCCTATTATGCCCTCATGAACGACTGTCCCGGTCTCCTTGAGGCCCCGGAGATACACAGGTATGTTGTCAAAGAATTTTCAGCGAGCCTGTTCTGTTAGAATTGTGTGGCGCTGTGTGTGACCAGTGTGCACAGTCAAGCAGATCATTCATTCTTGATGGTGACATTTCAAATTTTTTCAAGAGGTTTACTTCATTTAAAACCCGACTGTGCAAATTGTACGTTTTTCAACTAACACTCTTTGACTCGGTGACTTATTTTTCAGGCGGTACAGGTATACCGCATACCGGCAGTTTGCTCTGTGGGTGTGGCACCACCTGGGAAGAAAGAAGAGAGTGATGCTTCCCAGCTGCGTCATATCTGCAATAAGGGAAGCCTTCCCATCTCAACAATATTGTGGTTTCCAATACCCGGAATATTAAAGTGAATGACAAAAATGTTCGACGCCTTGGCCAATATTCATGCAGCTAAAATGCACAACACGATATGCTACCCATTGCTCCTAATATTTTCCAAACAAATTTGAAAACAAGGTATGAAATAATGGGTGGCTATTGGCATGCACACTAACTACAACTAGCTGTTAAATTATAAGGACCAACACGTGATATGGATAAGCATGGTTATGAAATGTGCACATTTTGCAATGAGACTGCAGGACTTCCAACAAATGTCACAGCAAACATATCACTAGACTGAAGGTGTGACTTTTAGAACCTATTGAATTTTGTACACATTTTTTTTAAGGCAACTTGACGAAAAAGTTGTGGTGAAATTAGCAGTGGCAAGTTTCAGCCCTCTTTACTCCACATAGAGGTTAGGGATAAGGATTTGCACAAACAAATTGCAGGTGTTATACTGGCAACAGCATTTATTTGGCACAGCAGAAGCACACGGTAGTGCAAGAAACTATACAGAAATGTCACAACACCAAGATAATGACATTACACCTAGAGCAACAAGGAAAATTCTGTATGCATTGGCACTTGCAGCAATAGCATCGCATCATCAGAAATTATTTCTGATACCAAAAACACAAAAATGTGCAGTTCAGTAAAGCTTCTTGCTCTGCAACTAGTTATAGTCCACGGTAGATGCATTAATGCAACAAGGGAAAAAAAAGAAGAAATGAGAGGCAGTAGCAAACACGAGGCCACATTGGCAGGCTTTGCAAGTGCTTTCTACTCTCTCCTTCCCAAATATCTCTCCCTGTTGCATTAATGCACATACCTTACACCATAAACTGTATGCAAATGAGTATGACATAGTCAGATGCTTTTTCATTATTTTATTTGCGGAATATTTAATGCACATAGTCCAAGCTGGAGGGGCAACTAATGGTGAAGTACTCATGGATCAAATGCAACATCACATTTCTAGTTTAATGACTCGAATGTACAAGTGCTGGAGATAACCACGTCATGTAGCAGCGAATGTGGTCTCTAAAGATTGTTGGCTGCGATTTACACGTTTGAGTTGAAATTACACTGATGTGACTTAAACTGAATATGACGCAAACGAAAGTATTTGCATTACTTAGCCCTTAATTGTCCCATTTCAATTTTTGAGTACTGCAAATACAGTGAATATGTTAGGAAAAACGACAAAAACCAAAGCAATATTATTACAGCGACTACAAATGTCTCATTGAAACCCTGACAATTAGGGCAGTACTTCTTCAATTAGGCAATTAATTACAGCTAGCGAGTTAAATCACCATAATGAAATAAATTACTGGCAGCTAATTCACTGTACTGGAAACAGTATAGACTAGACAGTATACTACCAGCGCGAGGATACACAGACAAGAAAGAGGACGAAGCAATGTGCTGTCTTACAACATACAATGAAACCTCGGTGATACGATCACAGCTCATACAAATTTCGGGGTGACACGAATTTTTCTTTAGTCCCGGCAAAGGACCACCCTTGGCCTGCAATGTAATGAAGTACGGTTGTTGCGAACCGATGTTCACCCCACGACGTTTGATACGAACGTACGCTGCCGCCGAGCTACGAAGAGCTGTTGTCTGCGCGGTCGCGGAAGACTCGCCAAGCACGTGTGAGCGCAGGCATGCGCACCGCACCGCCAAATCGTCAGAACCACGGTGTAAGAAAAATACAGTAAAAGCTCGTTAATTTGAAGGAGGGAAGGAAGGAAAATAACTTTATTTGAACTCGGTTAACTCGAACTTGCACTTAATTCTAACTGATGCCCTGGTCCCGGCGCAGCCCTGTGTATTTCTATGGGGGGTAAACTCCCGATAATTGGAACGCGTCGGTATCCACAACGGCTAATTCGATCTGGGAGCCCCTTGTTTTCATCGCTCCTCGCATAAGTCGGCCCAGAGTGTTCACAATGTCTTGCAAAACCAAGCCGAATCAAATTTACTAGAGATGCAAAACAATAAAACCACAACATTTCTCAGCAGATGGGAATATGTATGTGGTACTGGAGCTCTTGGGCAAGCTACAAACGATGTCCATGGGGTCGCGAAAGAAGAAACGCAAGCAAATGCAAATCACTGATTACTTTGAATTTTGATTTCGTTGACAATGTTATGTAGATGAACATGTTTTGGAGCATAAATAGCGTCACCCGCAAGAGTGTATGTCGGTGCCAGTTTCTGGCGTATCACTGACTGATCAATTAATATCTGTTTGCTCTTAGAGCTCCGTGAACCAAATTTACAAAATCACCTGCCCCAAGTGTGTAGTAGCGCCTAGTTTGCAATAACGAGTTCAGTGGTGGCTTCTTTGGGCTCTTCCAGCGCAGTGTAGTGTGCTATGTCCATTCATTCTAGTGCCCGCCCGCTAATTTGAACTCCGCTTAATTCGGACAATTTGATAGACCCCTTCGAGTACGAAATAACGAGGTTCTACTGTACTTTTCTTACGGTATGAATAAACCTTCAGAGACGTGTCAACGTGGGCTGCTGTCGTACTGTGTTTACACGTGCCTGCCTCGTGCATCACACATCCTATGAAAGGCGGACAAGGACCGAAAGAAGGCAAGGATGGTCTTGCCGAAGGAGTGAAGCCTTACAACGTCAACATGCACGACTGTTGAGGTTGCACTTGTGCGAGCACAGCCGCAAATCTCCCAAAAAAACATCCTCAACACCTCCGCGATAACAAAATCATAACATAGGATTGTGGTTCTGAAATTTTGTGGCCTTGATCTATTGCGTCAAAGCACCTTCCGTTACTTTCGCCGCAGTACTTGGGTGTCATGCGAAAAAGCATATCGTTCATTTATTAAACACGCGCGTACGGGACGTATATTTACGAGTGCTGGTATGATTGTCGACATCTAAAAGCTTAACTGACAATCATTCAGAGTTCTTCCTGACGTTGCTGCAGCCGTTAAAAACAATAAATGAAAATGTGCGCCAGCTTTCTTTAGTCAGTCGCATGCTAATTCCCCATGCTTTCTGGTGATACGAGCTTTCGATGATGCAAATATTTTTGGTGGTCCCATGAGATTCGTATCACCGAGGTTTCACTGTAGTTATTCAACATAGTTTTTCAAAAACTATGTTGTAAGACAGCGCATTGTGTCGTCCTCCTTCTTGCCGTGTATCCTCGCGCTGGTAGTATACTGTCATGAATTACCAACAAGCTTCCACCCTTGTAAGTATGCGCTAAGTTTTCTTAAAGTAACACAACTGCTTTTCTTACATCTTGGTGCATGCCCCGCCACGGTGGTCTAGTGGTTATGGCACTCGACTGCTAACCCGAAAGTCGCGGGATCGAATCTCGGCCGCGGTGGCTGCCTTTTCGGTGGCGGCGAAAATGTTTGAGGCCCGTGTACTTAGATTTAGGTGCACGTTAAAGAACCCCAGGTGGTCAAAATTTTTGGAGCCCTCCACTACAGCATCTCTCATAATCATACCGTTACGGGGAGTATTTATTTAGGGGTCGTCAGTCAGGATCTGATCGAGATGACACTGCACAGAGCGCAACGAATCGCAAGTCAACAGGGCAGCCCAGACACAGCCCCACAACAGCAACGTCTTCCTCTTCGTCCATTCGGCGCCATTTCAGCGGCTCTGCCGGAGTGGCATTTCCATGCCCATGACATCACCCCGGCCTGTAAAGCAACGTCTCGGTGCCTGCTATGTGGAAAAGGGCGTGTCACCGTTGTACGTCTTCAGGCGAGAGACATGCACGATGTCAGTTTTGGGTGTAGCAGTCGGTGAGTTGGTTGTCGGGGAAATCTCATAGGTGACAGGTGTCACCTGGCGCACAACTCGGTAGGGCCCGACGTATCGTGATAAGAGGTTCTCACTGAGGCCAACACGACGAGATAGAAGCCACAGTAAAACGAGAGAGCCCGGAGAAAATTCAGCATCCCTGTGTCGACTATCATCATAGGTCGGCACTTTAAGGGAGTACTCACTCAAACTCACTCACCACAATTTTTTCAGCCCTCGCACTCACTCACGTTCACACTCACGTCCACTCACACTCATGAGTACTCACTCACGTTCACACTCACCTCCACTCACACTCATGAGTACTCACTCACGTCCACTCACACTCGTGAGTACTCACTCATACTCAACTCACCACGTTCAAATGAGTGTGAGTGAGTGTGAGTTGAGTGCACTCATCAGTGAGTGTGCCGAGCTCCATAGGTCGGCACTTTAAGGGAGTACTCACTCAAACTCACTCACCACAATTTTTTCAGCCTTCGCACTCACTCACGTTCACACTCACGTCCACTCACACTCATGAGTACTCACTCACGTTCACACTCACGACCACTCACACTCATGAGTTCTCACTCACGTTCACACTCACGTCCACTCACACGCATGAGTACTCACTCATACTCAACTCACCACGTTCAAATGAGTGTGAGTGAGTGTAAGTTGAGTGCACTCATGAGTGAGTGTGCCGAGCTATGACTATCATACAGGGACTTTTGTGCAGCCTGGGACAGTGAGAGCCGAGTGCGGGCTGCCGTGCGTGCAATGAGAGCTCCAGTGATGGCATCTTGAGTGTATGAAGTGGTGGGTGTTGGGTCAAACAGAAGCAGGGTATCGAACGGTAACAAAGGATCCTGGCCAAAGAGAAGATAAACGGGTGAATAACCGGCAGTTTCGTGGCGCGATTAATTATAGGCGAAGGTGATGAACGGTAGGGCAATGTCCCAATCGGTGTGGTCGTCGGAAACGTACATGGAAAGCATGTCCGTCAGTGTGTGGTTGAGACGTTCAGTGAGCCCGTTGGTCTGAGGATGATAAGTGCTAAAGTTGTGACAAGTAGCACAAGATCGCAGTAGGTCATAAACCACCCGAGAGAGGAAGCAGCGACCACGGTCTGTGAGTACGTGAGAAGGAGCGCCATGCTGGAGAATGATGTCGTATAGGAGGAAATCAGCAACGTCAGTCGCGCAGCTGGCCGGTAGCGCTCGAGTGATTGCATACCGAGTGGCGTAATTTGTGGCTACTGCAACCCATTTATTTGGCGACTGGAAGGAGAAGTCATAGGTTTTTTCCGGCGATGGCAGAGGTCACAAGCCGCGGGGTAGCGGCGAACGAAACGATAAAGGCCCTTCCAGAAAAACCGTCGTCGAACACGGTCGTATGTTCGGGACGACAAGGAAGAGTGCACGGGATCGAAAAACAGCGCGTGCCAGCGTTCGAGGCAGAGCAGCGATCGAAGCGGAGCAGCGTTCGAGGCAGTTCTCGGCTGGACGTCCGGTCCGGGGAACTCGGTGACGTCCTCGAGGCGCTGGCTGTTCCTGGACTCCAGCTGGGTGACTGGCCCAGGGACCAGGCAAGGTGCCGTTGTTCCCACTGCCGTCCAGAGCTGCCGAGAGTTCCGGTTTGCTGTGGGCCGCTGTTCCGGCTGCCGTTCCAGGTGGCTGGCACGACCCCGGTGTGCTGCCAGGACAAACATGATGGTGCTGAGCTGCCAAGTTACCAGTACCGTGCTGTTGCGGCTGCTCAAGACTGCCGTGTCCTGGAGTGAGCCGACTCCCGCTCAGGAACCAGAAGGCGCGCCGTCCCGAGTGATCAGCACCGAACGAGCCCCCCAGATGAACACGGCGAGACTTTTAATTCAGCCGTGCAGTTAGCACAGGACTATACGCGACAGACTATCTTTTTTCATACTTTCTTAACATTTGTCTTTGTAAATATATTTGTGTGTGTGTGTGTGTGTGCACTCGTGGCTCGATTATTCCTTGGCTAGCGGTCCTGGGCCCAAAAACCTGGAAATTCCATCACAGACGTCTTTGCGCAGATGATGTGGGATGACGAGTAAAAGTTCTGTACCCTCGGGGTGTAAATTGCGGTGGTACAGAACGTTGTAGCAAGAAGAAGCTGAGAGAAGGGTCGGCATTGCCGGCTTGAAGCCGGTCAATGATGAGGTGTAGTGATGGATCTCGCCGTTGTTCATCCGCCACGTGTAAAAAGTCAGTGACGGCGAAAATGAAGGCGGCGTCACTTCCAATTCGGTGGAGTTGGGTGGTTCAACAGGGCGGCGAGATAAGCAGTCCGCGTGGCTGTGCAACTTTCCAGATTTATACAACACCGAGAACGTGTACTCCTGCAATCGTAATGCTCAACGGCCGAGCCTTCCAGTAGTGCCCTTAAGTGAGCCAGCGCAGCGCATGATGGTCTGTGATAACTGAGAACGGGCGTCCATACAAGTACGGACGAAATTTAGCGACGGCCCAGACGAGAGCTACACATTCCCGCTCGGTAATAGAATAATTCTTTTCTGACTGTGACAGACGGCGGCTGGCATATGCTATCACCCGGTTTTTCCCACTAATGTATCTGAGCGAGTATAGCCCCAATGCCATGGCCAGTTGCGTCAGTGCGAAGCTCTGTTTGGGCGGCTGGGTCAAAATGGGCCAGCACTGGTGGCGATGTGAGAGCGGAAATCACCGATGCAAAGGAATGTGCTTGGTCCGCACCCCAGGAAAAACCTCGTTCTTTTTGAGGAGATCGGTGAGTGGCCGAGCAATGTCCGCGAAGTTGACGACAAAACGGCGGAAGTATGAGCAGAGCCCCAGAAAGCTGCGGACGTCTTGTGTGGAACGCGGAACGGGGAATTCACGCACAGCACGGACATTGTCGGGGTCGGGTTGCACTCCAGTAGCGTCAACAAGGTGGCCAAGCAGCTTAATTTGACGGCGCCCAAAGGTGCACTTCGACGAATTCAGCTGGAGGCCAGCACGGCGAAAACCGTCAAGAATGGCCGACAGACGAGGGGGGGTGGCTCTCAAAGGTGGGCGAGAAAACGATGACATCGTCCAGATAGCAAAGGCAGGTTGACCATTTAAAACCGCGTAGGAGAGAGTCCATCATGCGTTCAAAAGTTGCAGGAGCATTGCACTACCCAAAAGGCATGACCTTAAATTGGTAGAGGCCATCGGGTGTGAGGAATGCTGTCTTCTCGCGGTCGCGGTCATCTTTGGTGGAGGTTGCGGGTCTTACAACAACCCGACTCTCGATCTCCGCAGCGGCCGCCAACTTCGTCCAGCCACGATGCCTGCTGATGGCGCGCAGTCTTCGCAATCCATGCCAACTCCGTCTCCTGTGATTCCTCCCCACCTTCTAGACCCTGGCACTTTTTGTGGCACCGACAAGACTGACGTCGAAGAATGGCTCGTCTTATACGAGCGCGTGAGCAAGCACTACAGGTGGGACGAGTCGCGAGTTCAATCGTCCACGGAGTCATACGTCGTCTACATTCAAGACGTGCTATCCCTGTGCCGCAAGTCCGACAAAGACATGTCAGAGGGAGACAAAGTGAGCAGTGTGTTGAAGGGAATAGCTGACGATGCCTTCAACATCCTCATGTGTAAGAACTGTGCCACGGTTGACTCCATCATCACCGAATGTCGGCGCTTTGAACAAGCTAAAAGCAGGAGGATTACCCAGCACCTCCACCAAAGATGTTACGGGGAGTATTTATTTAGGGGTCGTCAGTCAGGAGCTGATCGAGATGACACTGCACAGAGCGAACCGAATCACAAGTCAACAGGGCAACCCAGACACAGCCCCACAACAGCAACGTCTTCGTCCATTCGGCGCCATTTCAGCGGCTCTGCCGGAGTGGCATTTCCATGCCCGTGACAATATCGTGGTTTTGGGACGTTAAACCCCAGATATTATTATACATCTTGGTGCATGATACTTGGGACACCTGCTATATCAATGAAGTGGAACGGGGTTTACTGATACAAATAACACTTGAGCAGGAGGCCTCTGCATGGGCGTCGGCAGGGGGGTGCAAAAGGGGCACTTTCCCTCACTCAAGCTACACCAGCACTTTCCCCCCACACAAGCTGCACCGGTGCTCCCTCCCCTTCCCCAGCCGGATGCAACACGGGTGTGCACCCCCGCAAGACCAAATCCTGCTGGTTCCCATGGGCCTATAGACGCTGAAAGCAGGTGGCGACGACAGACAAGAATCGCAGTGCTAGCGCCGATAGCTCGCGCTTGGCTCTTTCAGCTAAGGTCTTGTTTCGCGACAACATTTTGTTCTTCCTCCCTACAAAGGAAAGCCATTCGGGGTGTATGAACGGGCCAACTGACGACACTCTTTCGCACGCTGTAGGATTTCAGAAACGGGGCTGAATTAAGAGCCGTCCGGACGGTACAGCAAAATGGTTTCAACAGTGGCGCACGGTTCATGGCCATATAAAAGACAGGCGCGAAGCCTGTTGTTGACTGCGTTGCTGTAATGTATGGTAAAGTCACAAATGCGAGAATGGCACCCCAGTTCAATTGGTCAGAACTGACATACATCGCAAGCATGTCTCCCATCGTTTGGTTGAAGTGCTTTGTTAGACCATTGGTCTGCAGGTGGTAGAAGTAAAGACGTAGAAGTAAAGACGAAAAGTAAAGACGTCCGTAGAAGTAAAGACGAAACTTGCTTAATGACCAAACGATTTCAAGACATTCTTTCTCGGTGACTGAGTAGTTCGCTTCTGCTTTTGTGAGTGCGTGGTTAGCATATGCGACTACATATCGAATATCGAGCTTACGCTTCACGATTACTGCGCCAAGACATATGCCACCGGCACTGCAGTCGGAGTAGTTGCGTCATAATGGCACAGGGTAGGTGGCCCAGGATGTGGTCAAGCAAAGGTCTAGTCCCTTCTGAAGAAATTTGATGGCAAAGAAACATCAATACGGGGGGCGCCAAGCGTGCTCTTTTGGATGTTTATGAGTAAGCCTTGGTCATAGAGACGCTGGAAAAGTTGATGAAGGAGCTGGCGGTGGTCCATTTTCGTACGGGGAGAAAACCAGGATGGTCGTCTAGGTAGACAAAACAGAAGTATAGGCCGCGGATGTCGTCGTCAATGAAGCGTTTGAAGGTTTACCCTGTACTGTGGAGGCCAAAGCTCATGAAAGAAAATTCAAATGAGCCGAACGGCATGATAATCGCGGTCTTTGGGACATCATCAGGGTTGACAGGAATTTGTGTGCAGGCGTTTACCAGGTCAACAACTGAGAAGATGGTGCTGCCGTGTAAGCGGTGGGAAAAATACTGTAATGATGAATGGGGTACCTGTCAGGCATGGTGCGTGCGTCGGGTGCAATAATCTCTACAGGGGCGCCAGCCATTGGTCTTTTTTCGTACTGAATGAAGTGGTGAGGCGTAAGGTCCCTCCGAGAGGCGGACAGTACCTTCACAAAGCATGGCTTCGAACTCTGATTGGGCGATTAGCAGGCGATCCGGAGCTAGCCGACAAAAATCGTGACAAATGTGCGGCAAGAAGTGCTGATTTGTCCACACTTTCATAGGAGCTTGTTAAAGGTGGGGGCGGTGATGGAAGGCATTCACTGGAGGTCTGAGCACACAGCTGTTCAACAGCTTCAAGAAGACTGCCGACGTAGTCTGCAAGATAAATCAGAGATTACGATAAACATGAGAAAAAGGAGGGTAGATAAGCAGAAAAACATCAAGGCTGCAGCCTGTGCACTGTCCTACCTTACTGTCTCAGTGCTTACTAAGGCTAGGTTTACAAGAAAAATGAATGCAATGAGCACATAACCAAGCCACTGACTAGCATGCTGATGACAGGTCTTTCCGGATGGAATATTAGTGACACTTTCTTACAAAACTTGAAATTTGCAATTTATTCCCTAAAAGAAAGAAAGCTTGAGAAACTATCACTGCACAGTTTATGATGAACAGGGGGGGGCTATTCTTGATGTGTCTATGTAATGGACGTGTACTTTAGCAGAACGCATTCAGTTCCTCGAGAAAGCAGCAAGTGGTGACGTCATCACACTCTAGACCTCGTTAAAGCACCAAACTCGCCCCCCTTGTTTGCAGTGCAAGAAGAAAGTAGATTAAACGTGTAGTAACAGAGCACCTAAACAAATTTCACAAGTCTGAAAGCATATGAGCAGGTCCCAGATGCTTGCGGACGAAGGAAGGTAGTATGTATGGACCTGCACAGGTCCGTCAAGTGGCGGCTGCATTGAAGCTAATTCGAGGGCTAACATGATGATAGTTTAGGCATAGCTACCGAAATGCATGCCTAAACGTGGATCTCTGAAGGATGTGTTTGTTGCATTGAAGCATACTCCATCCCCCCTCATGTGTAGATAATTGTCAATGCTTCGTGAGGTCAAAATGATGTTGCGGAAAAAGAACCGGAAGCGGGGCGTGCTGCTTGCCGAGCTCCAGCCAATTAACACTGGCCGGAATGGACAGTCCATCAGATGAACATATCAAGAAAGCTCCCTGGAATAGGTCTGCAAATACTGCATCCAGTACCCCCCTCAGCAAGCACAGTGGGCTCCAGTGTAGTGTCTTGGCACCAGTACTTGGTAAAAATGATTTTATTGACATCCTCCCACAAAACTTGGGATACAAAAAAAATGTCAGTGTATATGCTACGGTTGTTCCTGAAATTAGAGCAAAGAAAAAAAAAACTCCAACAATGTACACAAGAATAAAAAGACTTGATTTTGTAGATTCGAATAAAATGACTTGTGTGTTTAAAAAACCTGCACAAAGTGATGTGCCTCGAAAACTCGGTTCTTATTATGCAAGTCTTACTGTGAGCACTGCAAATGTATGACACTGCAGCATAAGCTATAAAGTACCTAGAACCTTTTGCAGATCAATGTCGCAGATCCATCAGAAATGTTAATAGCGCTACACTGCATCTTTGCAGCACCAAAGAACAGATTGGAAAACACTTGTCATAAAATAGCAAACATGTCAAAATGTGAAAGGGTTATAAAACATTAGATGTTACGCACTGTAGCTAGGGTCCACCTTGATTGCGGAGACTGGCTTCTCCATTCCTGGCCCTGGGATGTTTTAAGCGCCATCGGAGCTCCCCACTCTGCGTTGATGCTTGGTCATATCGGCGTTCTCATTATAGTGAAGTGCCGAGAGTGCACACCTGCGGTCCAAAATTATTGAAGTGCAATGTTATTACTTAGTGGAATCTGTTTACAAAGGAAACTGTCATATACATGAACACGTACGATGATATTAATTTCTGAGCTTCCAGCTTCAATTACTCCAGTTTCATGGGGTCTAAACCCGTCGACATGGGGTCTAAACCCGTAGTGGCTAGTTGTGTACGTTACAGTAAGCTTTCCTGCTCGATTCCAATATCTGGCAAATTGCGAATACATTTTCACTACTCATTTCGATCATTTTGACTCACGATTTTCAAATTACAAATAAGAAGGGTATAGGAACACATTGTGGAAGAGACAATGTGTACAAGAATTCGCAGTGCTATAAAACCACATAAAATAGATAACATGCACAAAGAATAGTTGAAATTATGAAGCATGATGACTTACAATCAGAAGTCAATCAATCTGTGTCCGATGCAGCAATTATTTTGAGCAATATATATATATATATATATATATATATATATATATATATATATATATATATATATATATATATATATATATATATATGCCAATGCACATACCAGCATTGTTCATTTGTCATTACTATGGCAGCAATTTAAATAGTGGTGAGAAAATGAATAGAGCAGAGGATACTCAAAATGGGTTAGGACACAACTCTCTAAAGGAGACGTGATAACAAAGCGTGCAGAATAAACAATAAAACGGGAGGAGACTGCCACTACCAAAAAAAAAACAAAGCATTCCCCAAACCTGCAGAAGTTACACGTTGCATCTAAAATTTCTCACTTTAGCCTGCGCTGGCACATAAAACAAACCAGCGCACAATAGTGTGATGGTTACAGCACACCCATGCCTGCTAATCTGCAGGCTGCAAACTATTCAGCAAGAAAATATATGCTCAACATCTAGAAGTTTGATGTCAGTGCCCTGATAAATTTGCAAGTGTTGTTATTTTAAAGTATTGCCACTTGTTGAGCTGCTTGCTAGCATGGCCGAGAATATTGGATTGACAGGTTCACCTATCGTCGATGTCCTTGCTGCAGAGATTAGACAATTCTACGCAACTTGACTATGCACCAGCCCGACATCAACACATGCTCAGAAATAGTCTTACCGAGCAGAGATCCCATGGTAAGAGAACGCATAAGCCTTTGGCGCAAAGCAGTCATTAATTGAGTGGAATGACTCCACGGAGTACGTCTGCTGCGGAGGCGATATTTGTCCGATGTCATCTAGCAGACGCTTTGCCGTCAGCAGGGAGTACAGCTTATCAAAAGCATCTGTGACTGCAATGAAATTCAGAAAAGAGCACACGTGTAAAATTATTCATAACATGAAACTCAGAAGATGTATGTAATTTCTACTGTACATTATTCCACGGATATCACTTTCACACAGAGTAACCATCCCAGCAAAGGGCATGAACATGCAGTAAGTTTTGCACCCTGATATATCCATTTCCGAGGCTCGAGCACGCCGTGCCGGCATTCGGAGTACAAGGGGCTGTGGCTTTGGTGTTAATTTTGGATGTGGTTAAGCAGTGACAGCTACACTGCAACAGCCAGTTCACCATCGCCTCCACCACGATACACCGAAAAGTATAGGTGGTTCACGATCGACTTGGCCCACAGTCGAATCTCGACGCAGCCCTTTGATTTGGATGCTGCCAGCAGCTTTTTGTTCACGCCTGCAAAACAAATGAAGCACCAATGCATGTGGAAGTAAAAAAACAGTAATGTAAAAGACGGAAGTCTGTTGTAAACATAGCAGTTATTTCCAAAAACACGAACCTTTGCCAACATGCCAAGCGTCAAAGCTATGTTTGACGCCCGGCTTTTCAGTCCTGAGGTATTTCTTGACCTGTGGATGCCGCTCAGTGACCAGTTCTGCCACTTCCACTCCATGGGCGTCCAATGATGCCAGTGCTCTCTTGAGCCCTTCCAGCTCCATATGGCTGCTTGAGGCAACCTCATTGCACTAAACACAAAAAGGCGCTTTAAGTTCGATGCACACAATTTCCATAACAAAAATATTCATGAGCTATAGATGTACAGTAACATGTTACTGTACATCTAGCAAACTGCAGGTTTGGGTCCTGCTTGACTTGATAGGACTGCTTCAATAGTACTAACAAGCAATGATCACTCCACTATACCTAGTCCAACACAAAGAGCAGACAGTTTCACAACCACGGATTTGTGCGTCATAGTAACGACCACAGTAACGGTAACCATGTAGTATTTCAGGACAGTTTAAAGTTAATTTTGGTACTTCATTTTAATGTAAAACCTTTAAATTAGAAAACATCAATTTTCCTCAAAAACAAGCATTAGCTGTATTTCTGTAGCTGTCTGCTAAATTTTGTAACTGTCTTCGACTTTATCTTTTCAGCAACCAGAAGAATAGGTAAATATTTTGGTTTGAGTTTCAAACGAGGATTTTAAAGCTCTGAATCCCGATAAAAAATGCGCTAGTCACAAATCCCTATAATCAGGTGCGTCACACATGTCACATAAGAGGCAATACATCTGCAATGTCCTAAGAAATCGTAAATTATTAAATCTACACTTTTATAATTTTTCTCGTACCTGAACAACTTTAAAATCGATTATTCGATTTAGAGAAGTCTCCAGGAGTGAATATGTGCCATATTTCGCACAATGTCCTGGTGAGTCTGAGCGGCTGTCGCCGGAAAGCTTCACACCGATGTTCCTCTCCTTCACATCATCAAGGAGAGATGTCCGCTGTTGTTGCCAGACCTAAAATATCCATAAGTTCAGCAGAAATGAAGCAAATGAAACCTTCACATAGCATCTGACTGCTAGTGCAAGAAGTGGTAAATAAATCATCACTGTAGACTATTTGATCTGTTTTCTATGAGCTAGATCTACTTGCATTGATGCAAACACAGAGGTGCCATCTGTACAATATCGGCCACAAATCGACGATCAAATTTCGATGGAGGCGAAATGCCAGAGGCCCGTGTACTGTGTGATGTCAGTGCACATAAAAGAACACAAGATGGTTGAAATTTCCAGGGCCCTCCCATACGGTGTCCCTCATAATCATATCACGGTTTTGGGGACGTAAAACCCCAGATATCATGCTGCCTAAATGCGGCCTAAAAGGTATTTTTATTCAGTACTGAAGTTGGTGAAAGCACCGAATCAGAAATTGAAGCAAAATACGATGACATCATGATGCAGGTACCCCCTGTAAGCAAGGAACGTCCCGAGTTCTAGCCACAGTACTAGAGACATGTACGAGATCGACGACGCTGGTAGCGACACTTGATGATGCCGAACCTAACCAGAGAACCACAAGCATAACATTACAGCTACTTACCCGCTTACTGACTGTGTAAAGCATTCGCAATGAGATAATTATAAACTCACAGTATTCTCGTAACCTTTTTTTTCCACAAGAACAGTGACACGACTGAGAAAACAATAAAATACATAGCAGTTGCACAACAGGCCACTAAATGTCGCTACCAACTCCGCTGCTGCTGCTGTCAATGGCTCCAGAAACCCGATATCTACAAACATTAGGAAGTCTACACACAAACTAAAGCTCTCCACAGCCAGGATCATATGCGTAGTGGATGGATAACTACTTTGGTGCTCCAACATACGTACGTGGGATTTGTATGCCGTCAGAACGCAGTGTTGCCCGAAGTAAGAACGCGTCGGTAAAGTGTACATCCCGCCACTTACACGTCACACACACTATTAAAGAATGCTGTGGTTGTGATTTCACACCTCTTCAGTGACTTCTCAACCTGCTACTTTACAAATGATCGGAGCGAGAATGTTTGAGAATGCCTAATATAGCGGCTGTTCTAAGGCTCACGGAAATGGTCACTTCAGTTGGACAAATGATGACAAAAAAAATTTGCAGCCGCTGGCGAGATTCGTGCTGCGGATCAAGCTTTTCCAACTGATATTTACACTCTCCCTATTCACACTCTCCCACGTGTTGTTTGTTCGATGCATAACGTAGCCTGCCAAACTTGTTTTCTTCACTTTCACTTGAATACTGTTGGCTGAAATGTTACTAATTTCCATTTATTTATGATAAATGAATATAGATGGGGATCATGCAGGGTACTGCATGGCTGGCAGCACATTACCTAAAAGTGAAACCTAGATACCTTGTTCACTGCTGGAAAAAGAATGCTCTGCTGCATGCGGTAAAAGGTCCTTTCAGTGAAGCAGCATATTCCTGCATTCTGCAGGAACCGGAGAGACTGGGAAGGGCTGCAGCCAGTGAAAAAGATAGAGGCAGCAAGGGTCACATCACCCAAAGCACGCTTCCCTTTCTTTGGCTGACTGCACCACCTCCAGACATGCTGCGCAGCACACCTCGTTTGCACAGTGGCAAGCGAAGCTATCACCTGCAAAAGGTTGTTGTAGCAAAAGAGACCGTGAAGTCAGATACACACTACACAAAAATGTTTCAGCAACTTTACGAGCTGGAAAAACGCGAAAAGTAAAAACGAATAATGAATAACCATTTCTGCACGAGTATCATGAAGTTGTTTATTACTGAAAACTCTGAGATATTTTCCTTTCTAAATCAGCCAAAATATGAGAAAGTGAAATAAACTTCACATAATGTTGCTCTAGCAGGAACTGCAATTTCCACGTCAAGCAGAAAAAATAAATAAGGCATAGGGAGAGTAACAGTGGTAGCTTATCTTTTCTGAAGAGTGAACAGAAACATTCGGAAACCATAAATTCAATATAAACTAATTTTGTGTAGCTTCACACTATCATTGTAACACTGATGACTCTTGTGAAACTGCATATATGCAACACTTGTGTTCAAGTAAAATTGCTAATTCTTTAAAACATAAAAATTGCATACAGAGGATTGGCATTGTACATAGCTGGGCCATATGACTAAATATGGCACTACGTTGAAAACTATACATAATGCGGCCTACAATGTCTACCTTTACTGAAGCCTGAGCAGGAAGCCCACAGATGCTACAGGTCTCGAAGAGCTCCAAGAGGGAGTCCTCATACACAAAAAATTTTCTTGAGGCGGGACTTTCCTGCTGGCACCCAGAAACATCTGAACTGAAGGACCCGTGAGATGCAAATACCAATAATATCACAACATGCTCTTTTTATCTCTAGTCAGATTCCACACACACAAAAAAAAAGAAAAACAAATTCCAGGGTAAGCAGATTCAGTTTTGCAGCTGCTCAATAACTTACAACAAACATTTAATATGTAATGAAGAGTGTCATTAAAATTTCATTGTTCCTTCGGTTCCATGCCAAATGCTGCTAACTTGCCACAGATTTAAAATGCTTGGAATCATCTATATAAAATTCCTGGTAGGAGTACTTGGCCCGAAGTTCAATAACTTGTGAATGTATTACATGCGCCTCAGGGGCATGTTTGCGTATCCCGACAAAAGACATCCATTATCACGTTGTATGATCTGTCATTGCCATAGTGGTTCAAAGGGAGTTGGAGACATTAGGACATAGCGCCTAGGAAAAAAAGGAGCGTTCACGGCCGCTGCAGGAAAAAAAAGCCACAGTTTCGCCACAAGGCGAAGCAATGAATGCGATAGCAAAAATTGGAATGTCAAGCGACGAATGGCAAGCAGGTCGAAACGTGCAGCGCGCTGCTCACGCACACATGACGCACGAAAACAGCAAGCACAGGACGAGAGCGAACTAAAAACATTCACAGCTCGACACTTAACGCGCTGCTCAAACAAAAACGACGCACGAGACGTATTCACAGGTAGACTAGCGCGAACTAACAAGTGTCACAGTTGTTACTTCGCTGTGTTTGAAAAGCGTGCTCTATTCGCAAACGGGGGGGACTGCAGCGAGCGATGTGACCTTCGCGCACCCGGTAACTACAACGCTATCGTTCCACCTAAGCCCCATTCTCCGCCACCGGGAGATAAGCGCGCGCGCGCATGGGCATCTACCCCCCCCCCCCCCCCCCCCTTCGGGTAAAGTGCGCGCCGGAGAGCGCGCGTCGTTACGAACGGGGCAGCTAAGTCCCGCCGAGCGCGGCCTTCGCGCCATCTCGCTGGTAATGCTGGCAACACGCTGAAAACTCGCTGTATATAAATAGCTCGCCATGTGAACGTTGAAGGACGTTCGCCTTCGTGGCTGAATGGTTAGCGTCGCGCGCTGCAGAGCGAGAGGTCCCTGGTTCAATGCCGCGCGTTGGAAACATTCTTTGAGATTTTTATAAAATATAGATACATATACATCTACAAAACATGACGGCGACACCGACGCCGACGCCGACGGCGAAAACCAGCCGAGAGTGTCCATATAATTGCTATCGCAATAAAATAATGCCGGTACTGCAACTTGTCGCACGCGCCAAGAAAGTGTCCGGCGTACGGCAAAATATGCAAAAATTGCATGAAGCCTAATCACTTTGCCGCGTCATGCATGCACAAGCGAGCAGCTGTTGATGACGTGGTCGACAAAGCGGAGAGCGACGGGGGGCTTCGATGTTCTGTGGATCACGATGGGAGAAAGCCAGCGTGGTGGCAAAAGTCGCGATTGGATTGTAAGGGCTGATTCACACCGGCAACTGGTCGCGTGACCAAGTTAGTCGCTTTGCGACTGGCCGCACAGTAGCTGGGGCTAGAAGCCAACATGGCAGCACCCATACAGACGCGACCGCCCGCTTCGATCTGAAATCGCGGTTGCTACTCGCTTACTCTCTTCACAACAATGAATAAATGGTGAAATCAGCTATCGCTTCTTGTCATCTCACGCTGGGGACAAAGCATCAGGTATGTTCTGTCTTTTTTATTGAGGTTAGCCGTGTTCTTCAGCCCTGCCTGATAAGCCTTGTCTCCAAGAATTTGAGAATGAATCTTGGAAACACTGCAAAGTACCGACGAATATATTGCTCTCGAAGCTTCAGGACGTAAATATAAAGTAAATAAATGCGTAGGTTGCGAACTTACGGGCCACACAGCGCAGGACGACGACATGATACGTTCGATGCGGAAGGAAACTGCATAAACAGGTGTCGCCATGTTGACCTTTCCGGCGCTGTCGTCTGCTTGCTTTCGCTCGCGTGCGCGCAGACCGACGCCGAGCAGACGACGCGACGCGACGTGGCGGCAGTGGGCGAGCGCAATAAAAAAGAAGCAATGGGCCCGGTGTAAACAAAAGCTGACATCACTTCTGGGCTTCGCTGATTGATTCTAGCCGTCCTACGACTGCAGTCGCGCGACTGAAAAGTCGCGCAAGCGAGTGACTGAGTCAAAGCAGTCGCTTTGCGACCAAAGCGACTGTTTGCGACCGTTTGCGACCAGTCGCAAAGCTACTAACTTGGTCGCGCGACCGGTCGCGCGAGCGGTCGCCGGTGTGAACCAGCCTTAACAACGGCAATTGAGGGAAAGGAGGTGCGGCTGAAAGTCGACACCAAAGCGCAGGCTAACTTATTGCCGCCTTCGCTGTTCAACAGACTCGGCACTAGGCAGCAGCCGTGCCCCACGAGGAGCGTCTTGTGTCATTATGGCGGTGGCGAAATACCACATTTTGGAAAGGTTCGCCTCGCGGTACAGTTAGACAAGCGGCGTGCTCTGCTCGGGTTCATAGTAGAGAAGAAGAAAAGCCATTTTGGGCCTCGGGGTTAGTGAGCAACTTGGCCTGGTCAACAAGGTCAACGAAGTGGACGACAGCGACGGATACGCAAGCCTAGAGGTGACATACCGAAGGCTATTGACTGGCGTCGGAAGGACGCAGCGCGAGCGCAAGACATAGACGAGAGGACGCTGTCTCTGTGGTACAGCCAACTCGCCGTGCACCTTACGCACTCAGAAAGTCACTCAAGAAAGAGCTCGACCGGATGTCATCGAGAAAGCGGAAGAGCCGTCAGACTGAGTAAGGAAGAAAAATGGAGATTTAAAAGTTTGAATGGACCCGCGGGCAGTTAGCACAGCAGTGAAACGAACACTTTGAGTTGCCATTGCTGGAGAAAACTAGCCTAAGCGAAGTTTTTCAGCAGACTTGATGGAAACAGCGGGTTCCATCGAATTCCTCTAGATAAAAATACTTCAGAAGTCTGCACACTCAGTTCCCCGTTCGGTCGTTATCGGTATCTCAGGTTGCCGTTTGGTGTTGCATCTGCATCCGAAGTTTTCAAGCGTACCATGAGCCAGATATTCGATGATCCCTCGAGAACGTGCGTGTTACATAGATGCATGGTATGGCTGTTGTTTAAGCGCACTCCAACGAAGACGAAAGACGACAAAGGAACACAAGACAAGCCCTTGTGTTCATAGACGGTGCGCTTGTGTGGGGAAGCAAAAAGGAACACGATGAACGCCTGCACAAAGCGCTAAGGAGGGCACAGGCTGAGGGCCTTACTTTGAATGCGGAAAAGTGTAATTTTCGACAGACTGAAATCACTTTAAAATATAAGACGGTGGCGCAAAAAATGGGACAAGGACGAAACAGGAAGAAGAGACGTATACAAGCGCACTTGTATATGTCTCTTCCTGTTTCGTGCTTGTCCCATTTTCGCGCCACCGTCTTATATTTTAACTATGCACCAACTAGCCCAGCAACAAATTTTATTGAAATCACTTTCTTGGATAGTAAAATGAGCTCCAAAGGTATTGAGCCTAATCCCGACCTGATAAAGAGTATCTTAAACCAACCTGCGCCAAAGACCAAGAAAGACGTGCAGCGTTTCCTCCTTGGAGCTGTGAACTATTTTGGGAAGTACTTGCCGCTGTTGACAACCCACACTGAAGCCTTGCGCAGCCTGATAAGGAACGATACAGTTTTCGAGTAGACACAAGTTCACGAGCGTGAATGGGAGCAGCTCAAATTGATGCAGACAATAGCGCTAGTCCTGGCTCTATTTAATTCCCAGCTTCCCACGAAACTGTCGAGGGACGCGTCTGCGTTTGCAGTCGAAGTAGTTATTTTCCAACAACACGAACGCGATTGGTATCCCGTAGACCACGCGTCGCGAGCACGCACAGAGACCGAGGGAAGGTATGTACGCTCAAATAGAAAAAAGCCGGCAGATCTCACGCACTGTGGGAATCGATGTAATGCGAAGCAGCCAGGAAGGAGAAAATCATGCTTTACATAATTCGCATGTCATGTTTTACATGTTACCACCTGTCATTTGTGTTCGCCACACAGTCAGGTCACGATATACCAATTTTGGTGTATGTCAAGCTAGCGAACTGGACGCAAGCCCACCATGAGCGTGGCATGTAAATGGCATCGTAGATGACATGCATGCCAAGATTTTCATGTTACCACCGGCCACTTATGATCTTTTAGTCATGTCACTCAATACCAAATTTGATGTATATCAAGCTAACGAAACGGCCGCGAGCGCGCCATGAGCGTGGAATGCAAGTCATGTCGCCCATGACAAGTCATGATTTCTATATTACCACTTGTCATTTATGTTCGTCATACAGTCATGTCACTCAATACCAAATTCGGTGTATATCAAGCTAACGAAACGGCCGCGAGCGCACCATGAGCGTGGCATGCAAGTCATGTCGCCCATGACAAGTCATGATTTCCATATTACCACTTGTCATTTATGTTCGCCATACAGTCATGTCACTCAATACCAAATTTGGTGTATATGAAGCTAACGAAACGGCCGCGAGCGCACCATGAGCGTGGCATGCAAGTCATGTCGCCCATGACAAGTCATGATTTCCATATTACCACTGGTCATTTATGTTCGTCATACAGTCATGTCACTCAATACCAAATTTAGTGTATATCAAGCTAACGAAACGGCCGCGAGCGTGCCATGAGCGTGCAATGCAAGTCATGTCACTCATGACATATCATGATTTCCATTTTACCACTGGTCATTTGGGTTCGTCATACAGTAATGCCACTCAATACCAAATTTGGTGTATCTCAAGCTAACGAAACGGCCGCGAGCACGCGATGAGCGTGTCATGCAAGTCATGTCGCCCATGACAAGTCATGATTTCCATATTACCACTGGTCATTTGTGTTCGTCATACAGTCATGCCACTCAATACCAAATTTGGTGTATCTCAAGCTAACGAAACGGCCGCGAGCACGCCATGAGCGTGGCATGCAAGTCATGTCGCCCATGACAAGTCATGATTTCTATATTACCACTCGTCATTTATGTTCGTCATACAGTCATGTCACTCAATACCAAATTTGGTGTATATAAAGCTAACGAAACGGCCGCGAGCACGCTATGAGCGTGAAATGCAAGTCATGTCGCTCATGAAGTCGTGATTTTCATATTACCACTTGTTTATGTTCGTCATACAGTCATGTCACTCAATCCCAAATTTGGTGTATATCAAGCTAACGAAACGGCCGCGAGCGCGCCATGAGCGTGGCATGTAAATCATACTTTTCATGACAAGTTATTCATGATTTTCATGATATAACCAGCCATTTATGTTCGTCATACAGTCATGTTGTGTCATGGCAAATTTGGTATAAATCCCATTAACGATACGGCCAGGAGAGCACAAAGTCGTAGGCGGCTAGATAGATAGCTTGATAGATAGATAGATAGATAGATAGATAGATAGATAGATAGATAGATAGATAGATAGATAGATAGATAGATAGATAGATAGATAGATAGATAGATAGATAGATAGATAGATAGATAGATAGATAGATACGCTCAAAGTCGCCGAAGTTCGCTAAGAAGTGCTTCGCATTTAAAAGAGGCATTGGGCATAATATTGGGCTGTTAAAAGTTTAATGATTGTCATTGGAAGGCATAGTGCTATCAAAACTGACCACAGCGCAGTATTGGCAATTTCAAAGAAAGAAATTGGTGACATGCCGCCGCGTCTGCATCGCTTGTTTCTCGGGATGCTGAAATATGAATATGATTTGCAGTATGTTCCATGCAGCAAATTAGTTGTTGCTGACATCTTGTCGAGAATCTCATCACGGGAACACCCAGACAAGGGCACAACAGATGTTGAAGTTCATGCTGTGGGCGTCCTTACTGGAAGTCCGGGCCCAGCCATCCTTTCGTGTCTGCAGGCAGCAACAGCCATAGATGCAACGCTGTAAGACGTCTTCTCGAGCTTGCAGTCCTCTGTTTCTCCAGAAGGTCAGCTAAAGTCCTTCACAGCAGTACTTTTTGTAGACAACGCAATACTTAGGAAAGTTCGGCACCTGCAAGCATGCGCGCGGAGATGTTGCAACGAGTGCAGCAAAGGCATCTCGGCTTAGAAAAATAAATGCATATCGAGGGCCCGTAAATTGATATACTGGCCAGGAATCGCGCCAGATATTCTACTTTTTTTGACAGGTGTGAAATCTGCAAGAAGTTTGCTTATCGGCAACCTGGCGAGCCCCTTCTCCAGCGCACCATCCCTGATTTGCTGTGGGCTAAAGTTGGTGCCGATTTTTTGTAGCGAGAGCTACATTGACCGTATTGCCACGCGCGTTTCTTATTTTCATTTCTGTCGTACTCGGTTTTCGCCTACAAAGACTGTCCGCATGCTCAGCACAAACCGTGGCTGATTGTTCTAGAAGCTTCGCGATTATTGTAGATCTTTGTGTTAAGATTACGCGCAAGACGCGAACACTCTAGCTTATTCCAGAGCTTGCGCGACGACCAGTGATAAGGCTAGAATGTTCGACGTGTGATATATAAAAAGCCGGTGCGTTCCAGTGATGATCAGATTATCGACGGCCGACGCTCTGTTCGCCGCTATCACTGCCAGTGTGTAGTGCTTTAGTCTGACCTTCAGTTTTCCGGCCACAAGTTCGGCATAATAAAGAGTTTCTTCTTTGACACGCCGACTGTTGCCTTCGTCGACGTCACGACCACGTCACAGTATTCTCGCCGGTTCACTATGGCACTGTGGCCGGTGGCCGCAATGCGAGCTGAACAGTTGCCTAGCAACCGTCGCAACTGGCAGCGCTGCTCACCGCGTCATCTAGCATGATGTCAGAGGAAGAGCCGGTGACACTGAGAGCTGAACCGTTGCCTAGCAACCAACTAGCTGGCAGCGCCGCTCGTCGCGCCATCTGGCATGACGTCAGAGGATAAGTCGGTGAAACCGCGTTGCAACAATAGAGGAAGAGCCGGCGTTGCATCGCGTATATAGAAGGGTCGGCACTGTGGGATTCGTCGGCAGATATGGAAAACCGTACCTCTCGCTACGCACACCCAGACATAACTGAGTTAAGCCACAGCCAATTTTTTTCAACATGCTGGAAAGAATTTTTTTGATTGTGTATGACACCTACTCCAATTTTCCCGTAGTCAAACATCTAAGGGAAACCTCAGCAACAGCCGTCATCTAGAAAGAACGTCAGATGTTTGCAAGACACGGGCTACCAATAGAAGTTTGCAGTGGTGGTGGCCCTCAATTTGCGTCAAAAGAGTTTAAAGATTTTGCGGCTCGATGCGACTTCAAGCGTACAATTTCAAGTCCGCATTTTCCCAGACTAAATGGACTCGCCGATAAGGGCATGAAAGTGGTCAAGCGGATTCTGGAAAAGACGGAGAGGAGTAAAGAGGATCTCTGGGCCTTCTGAACTACAGTGTGTGCCCTCTTGAGAATGGCCAGTCACCGGCACAGCTGCTGATTTAACGAAGTCGCCGAACGCTGCTTCAAGATTTCTAAATGTCACTCCCAAGGCCCGTGAGAAAAGATATTCAAGCAAAGACCTCAAGAAGATCACTAGCTCGACTACAGAAGGGAGACGTCGTCCACGTTCTCAACAATGGTAAACGGGAGATAAATGCGCAAGTCCAAGATCTCGTGGCGCCAGTCATACACCGTTCTGACAGAAGATGGCCAGGTTTTCCGTCCAAATAGAGAACACCTCCGCTAAACGCCAGAAGCGTTCTGTCGATTCTCCCGTTACAAGGCCGACGACAGCGACGACACCTCCGATTCATCTACAAGCGCAGTCATACCACAGGGGCCAGAACCTCCACAGCCTACACTCGAAGGACCGCCATCAGGCTCACCGAACACCGCACATTTATTCCAGCGATCCACCAGACCCTAAAGACCACCATTTTGCCTGGCCTACACTCACGGATTCCAGCACAGTGAAACAGCATAGGAAAGTTGACTGTTATCGACTGGCGTTCAGTGTTCTCTGCGTTTTCAGTGTATTTTGAGTGTTTCGCCTTCAAATAAGCATGCAACGGACAGTCAACAGCACAACACTGCGCAATCAAGAGAGCAACATTGTACTCGAGCATTCCTCTTGTACTCGATAAAGCATTCTTCTTGTGTCCACCACCGTGTGCAGACGCTCTCTACAAGAAGCTCGATATAGTATTCGTCTGGATGGGAGCAGTGTTTAAAATCTCGAGGAAGTCGTCTACATATCTAAAAACTCACAGAACTTTCTCGCTGTCCGAAAGGTTATTCAAGTCGCGCTCAATGGCAGCTAAAAATATCGCAATGTACTGGGGACAAGCACGAACCAATACAAGATCCTTTTCACTGGATGAATATCTCGCTGTGAAGAGCAACATAAGTTGAGCATAGGTAGTACTCTAGTAAGACCATAAAATTATCAACCGAGGTACCAGCAGTATTCTGGAAAGCAACAACCCCGTCATTTTATATACAACAGCGCACGGCAGGTAAAAGGGCATCATGTGAAACGTAGTGAAACAAGTCCTCTGCATCTATTCAAAAGGAAGACTTGCAGGAATCAAGAGAAGCCAGAAACGTAGTCAGTTCTTTCGAATTTTTAACCATGTAGGGATCATCAATGACTAGAGCGTTTCAGTTTTTCAACAAAAGCTGACTTAGCGGCTGCTGCCAACTACTCTGCTCAGTAACAATACTTCTAAAAGGCATGTAGGCCTCATGTGTTCGGGCAGTGACAAAATACCGACAGTGACAAAAGCTCAATGTCTATAATAGACTTTAACAATGTGCTTGATTGGGCTGGTCGGTGCTGCATGGTAGATAAAAACAGCGCTAAACACGGGACGAGAAGAGGACACATACACGACATATACACGGTGGTCAGCGCCGTGTATGTGTCCTCTTCTCGTCCCGTGTTTAGCGCTGTTTTATTCCTCGTCTATAATAGGCTTACTCCGGAGCCTCTACGGCGTCTCTCATAATCATATCCTGGTTCTGGGTCGTAAAACCCCAGATATTATCATTGCCTATTGATCCCGCTCATCGTAAGGATGTGAAACGAGCCATTTCGACACAATGCCTTGAATCGGTGCTGGCAGAGTCCTGTGTTCACTTGGATCTGTGTAGATTTAATAGCCACATTGATCGCTTACAGGCGGCTGGGTTCCCCTGCTCGAACTTGATTGCTTTGTCCGAAACCCTCCTACAGAAACTGAAGGGCAAGAGGAATAAGTCGGACTCTGCTCGTGCATAAAAAGGGCCGGAAGTGGTGCCCTATGGGCACAAAGTGTCACACAATTTGAAGAAATGTGGCAAACAGGTACAAAACCGCACAATGTACCTATACGCGTAGTGCGCCGCCTATATAGGCGCCACTGAAAGCCACCTAGCGGGCGCCGGCGACAGTACACTCGGGGAGCCGAGCAGACGACGGCGCATTGCAGAGCGTTGCTGCAGCGGATGGCTGAAGTCCGCGGCTGCGATTTTCCATACGTTCGGGTGCCTGACAGCTACTTATGCGGTGACAGCTGCAGGAAAGGCGCGGGCCTCTACAAAAGTGACCGCGTGCACGAAGTTTTTTTTTTTTTTATTATTATTCGAAAGACTGCCCTTTGGCATAACAAACGTGCATAACACGAGAGGCTCATCACACATAAACGAACAAGTTGAACTAATTGAATTTGGGACAACCCAGTGCGTACACGTTCGGCTAGTTGGTAACTCGTCATATTGAAAGTAAAACAAAAAGTTAAAGCTTCTAATGTCAGACGTGCCCCGCCACGGTGGTCTATAGTGGTTATGGCGCTCGACTGCTGACCCGAAGGTCGCGGGATCGAATCCCGGCCGCGGCGGCTGCATTTTCGATGGAGGCGAAAATGCTTGAGGCCCGTGTACTTAGATTTAGGTGCACGTTAAAGAACCCCAGGTGGTCTAAATTTCCGGAGCCCTCCACTACGGCGTCTCTCATAATCATATCGTGGTTTTGGGACGTTAAACCCCACATATTATTATTATTTATGACAGACGTGCTGATGATTTCGAGCTTATTCCGAGAACCTGCGTATCTGTAAACCATGGTTCACATCCACATGCGGCAGCATGTGCCACAAGATGCGCGTACTTATCCTCGTTTTTCTTAACTTTTTGCACATGCTCCCTAAGCCGATCATTTAGGCATCTCTCGGTTTGTCCGACGTACACTTTTTCGCAAGATAATGGAATGGAGTATGCAACCCCCGTGGAGCACTTAACGAAGGCCTTCTCATGTTTTTTCGCAACCGCGTCTCTTGCCATTGCAAATGCGCGGGCACAAATTGCCGAGTTTTTCTGGCGCCGAAAAGCCCAGCGGCACACCATGTCTTGCAGCCACCTTCCTTATGCAAGTACGGCATCACTTGAGGCTTGGAACCCGATGGATCCAAGCAGCTCCATCCCTTTGTGTTCCACGTTTCAGCTTCTGCATAAGTGACTCGGCGACCGTGTGAAATCATCAGCACGTCCGTCATTAGGAGCTTACTTTATTGTAAAAAACAAGGATCGTTGTGTTAGCGAGCCGTCCGTGATGTATCAAAAGGAAATATATTTTCTCGAGGCAAGGTGTTAGTGCTTCTAGCGGCTTTCTCTCTTTCTTTTTTTGTAACTTTGTTGGGTGGTGGCTGGTTCCTGTATCGCTTGTTGATTCATTGCACATGCGCACTATTGTTGATCGTTTTTTTTTTTGCGCATCTTCCTGTACGTATAAAAGAAGGTCAGTCACGCATAATAAACAGTTGGTAGTGAGCGCTGTGTGTGGTGTGTGTATCCTGAGTGAAAGCGTGTGTGAATGTGTGAGTGTTTGGAGGGTTTTCCAAGTTGCGCTAAATCTTAGTTTCAAAAGCTCGTGGTAAGTAGCCGGTTTGTTTTGTTCACTGATGCGACGCCTCGTTCAGTTCTCGTTGTTCTTCAAATTCAAGCTTTGCTGCAATGGTATTTCTGTACGTATTATTAATAAATACACGTCGTATGGGCGGACTGATATTTAAATGTTCCGAACTCGCACGGCGAGATGCAAGCACATGTAGCGATATTGCTACCGCTGATTACACGTGCCATCGCCGAACAAGTGCCATCAAGAAAATCAGTTGTGGCATTAATATTGCAAATGGAGTCCCCTGGTAAGGAAATCGCCAAACGTACGGTTGAATAAGCTGAGAGCTAGCGCCGCACCGCCGATGCCATCTCGCTACGTCCGTCGATCTGCGCTGCCCGCTGCTGTTTTAGCAACTTGAAATTCTCTCGATAACCTGCTTCAAACTGTACAAAGCTGTATAGTGTGAGTACGTTAGCGCTTTAGTGTTAGAGAAAGCGTCCGCACGATGTATTTAAAAGCGGAGAAGCGCCGACCCCGTTAGATATAGGCATGTCAGCAAGGCCTCACGGGGAATGAGTAAAACCGCTTTGCGGGCGAGTCTTTGAAGGTGTTTGAGCGCCCCACCACACAGCAATTGTTTTTTGACATATCTTGAAGCTCCGGCCACCACACACATGCGTCGGACACTTCTTATTTCACTCCGAAAACGTGAACGACGCGGGGACACACGAACAACGACGTACAAACCTACGGCGGACGTCTGCTCACTGCCCCGAGAGTAACGAGCTAGTTCGCCACCACTGGCGCTTCGGTCGGCGTGCACTAGGCGTATAGTTTACTCAGCGCCGCGTAAACTGGCTGGGCTATGCCCACGCATTTCGGCACCACCTTAGAAACCGACTTGCGGAAAAAAGCACGTTCGGCTCTACGTTACGTGCCCCGTAGGCCTTGTATACGAAATCCCACTTACTCGTGGAAAGGTTTATATCGGACAGACTGGTCATTGCGTCAATGAACGAGCCGGGGAAGACGGGTGATCTGTTAAAAGTATTTTGAATTTTCATTTACCTATGTATTGTAGGACCAGTGCCTGTGAGTCAGTGCTGACTAACACTCGAATTCGGGGCAGAAGTGGGAATGCGCTGGCGAGAGGATTAATGGAGGCTTATCACATTAAAAACAAAGATAGTGATTGTATCGGTGACACTTCTATTGTGCTACGCAGTATAGAAAAGAAAACTGTGCTAAGAAACATGGCTATGATGTGCTTATGTCTTACTGTTCCGTCCTGACTTGCGTTGTTGACTGTCACGCGCAGTGTGCCTGCGCGCACCACTCAGCTTTGTATATGTTAAGGAGACTTTTCGGAGTAAAGCTTAGTTGCGAGTAGCGCCTGCCCTGTGCATCTGTGTTGCTTCTTTATCTAGCACAATTTAGCACTATCCATTTTTGAAGAAGTGTTGTTGTGTCTGACAACCCCGGCTGACATAAAAAAGGAGGCAATTGTTCAACCTAAGAGTTTTATAATACGCTTATAATATCGTGACATAAGTTTGCTCACGAGAAGGGGCAGTTTAATGTCAGGACAATAATGAAAATAGTTGAATTTCATATATATATATATATATATATATATATATATATATATATATATATATATATATATATATATATATATATATATATATATATATATATATATATATACTGTATTTCTTTCTGAACGCGCTCGATAAAGACATCGACATAGGGAGGCACACAAAGAAACCATAAACGGAAGCGGGTCCAGACATACAGTATGCTATTACAAGTAGCCCAAAAAAATTGCACTCCCAATTGAATGAGTACATCGAAAAAAGCAGACTATATTTTTGTGAGCCGCTGGGATCGTTCAGGCGGAGCAGACCACGCGCTCCTTTCTATGCGGTTTCTGCGATATGCTGCGGCATCGCTGCCGCAGTGGATTGCGTGCACAGCTGTAAAGACCAATGAACGGCCCGGAAAGTTAATGAAAATAGACTGAATGGGGATAGGTGTGCATACGAACTTCAACAGAATGGTTTGCCCTAAGTCAACGTACAATATTTTTGGTGGGCAGGTAGTACCTAAAGGCCTGAGCACACGTGCGCGTTGTAACGCGTCAGCGGATGGCGTGTAATTTTGGCGCCACGCCCTCTCCTTATGACGGTAGAAGGCGAGCATCTACACGAAGCTGTGCGCCCTCCTCCATATGGAGAGGGCGCGGTGCCCAGTGTACACGCCACGCGCTGCAACGCGTACGTGCAGCCTTTAGCGTAGCGCTAGTGTGCGCCTCGCCTCCCCCTCGTCCCGCCGCGAGATGGCTCCGCGGTAACAAGCGCTTCACGCGGCGCTCGCTGCACGCCATCCTCGCCCACCGCTCTGCAGGCGCTACTCCGCACACCAAACGCCAGGAGCTAGCACCTTTCAGGACATTCACAGGGACCCTAAGCCACTCCGAGTTTAAATATGAAAAAATGGCTGGCTTTTCGCACTCTCATTACTCTTTACACGGGCGCTATCTCATCCTCTGGTGTTATTTCTTCATAAAGCACGTGG